>JALAJA010001562.1:0-11367 GCA_023376005.1 Doryteuthis pealeii | reverse complement strand
GTTAAAGAGGCCCAGTCTGCCCTACTATTTACCATAGCTGAGGAGAGTAGAATTAATACCCGTTCCCCCAAAGGTATACTAGCGCTAAGTGAATGCAATTACCACATCCAGGATTTGAACTCGGGGGTACGAGTCCATTTCCTATGACTTTAACTTACACCACGCGCTTCCTAATAAGTTGTTGTATAAGTTTGATACTCTTTGTACTCAAACTTGCTATTGATAGTTCCGCACAAGAAATGATATCTACCATAAACACACCGCGCAAAGCTTGTTATTGATAATCCAATTCAGGCATACAGGTTTGCTAGAATTTCAGGTGGACTCTGGTAACTGGATAACACCACCTTTCCCAGGTATTACAAGGTACTTGCAGCTAGTCTAGAATAAAAAATAAATATATCCCATTCTTGTTGTGTAAAAGTAAGTTTTATTTATCATTATTCTCATTAGAATAAGTTACTTATGTCCTCCTTTGGTAACATTAAGCTGATGCTGAGTCACCTATTTACAGATTTTATAATGAATTGAATATAAATAAATAATAATAGGCAAAATACTCAATAATTAGTCATTGCAATAGAAATTACACTATTGATGAGTGTATGGCTACAGTCATAACACCTCTATGATGATGATGCAGTCTCATGGCAAGTAGGTTTTTATGGGGTGGAGTTGCAAGAACCACACTCCTGGGTTTGGAATCAGATTTTTCTTTCTCCAAATAAGTTGCCTTACTAAAGTAGAGAACCTAGACTGTCCTACTTACCCATAGCTGGAGAGGTGAAAAAAAGAAGGATCCATGCCTTTTTCATTAACAAAAGTGAAATACAAACAACTTCATCCAGGATTTGAACTTGGTTCATGTAGTCCATTACTTTTACTGCACATGTCTCTGATATTAGTCATGATTAGTGTAGCGAGATGGAAGGTCCTGAGTTTTGTGAGGACTACTATTAGAAAAGAGGAAGAAGAAATAAGAGATAGTAAAGGTTTAAAAAAAAAAAAAATGATGAACACAAAACGGTTTGTCGGAATTTGACTGGGCATGACCCCCCGAATGGAGAACTGAAAGCCAACCGGAAGTTTTGGGTGTTGACCGGAACCAAAAGTCACATGGTGACATGGAACGTCGAAGAAAAATACTGGCCTCTTTTTGCTTTCCGAGGCCTAGGGGAACGGACGGGACCTCGGTCCCTAGTGTGGATCGCAGTAATTTAACAGTGTCCTCGTTCTCTTTGCTCCTCTCCGATACAACCCATGAGACAAGCCCTGGAAATAAAAGCTAAGCCACTTGTGACGATATATTTCTCGCATTGTAATTTTTTATCGACAAGATGACCGCCACGTGCCAAACACCTTTTAGTGTCGTGAATTTGGAGGCACGTCGACAAGACCTGCTATACAACACATATCGCTATAGAACGTTACGTATATCCGTTGGTATCGTGAATATACCGCACATAACATTAGTTTATTTTCTATCATTTTATTTATTTTTAATTCTGAGATGAAAATGTTGGATGGCATAGGTAAATTAGTTTTGGTTAACATTCAGATGTTTTATGTGTTTAAGTTTGTTATATTTGAAAATGAGAGTTAGAGTCCAAGTGTGCAGCCATAAAGTTAGTACTGACACAGTTACAACTTGAAAAATTACAGTTATTTTATCAGAGATCAGATTACAAGTTTTATAGATAGCAGACCTAAATATCCAAGAAAAAAACAATTTTCAGTTGAAATATGACCATTAATTATCAGAATCTTAACCAGTTTTATGCAGTATTTTCATATACCTATATCAGTGATCATGAAGAAAAAATATATTTTGTTGTGTAGTATACAACCTCTTGATGCAAGAGTCTACTTTGTGCTCAGGACTTACTCGTAACCTGGGACAGAAATTTATTGAAGTAATATTGTATATAAATTGTAGTTTGTCTTTTTTTCCCTTGTTATTTGAGCTTTTGTTGAAACTTTCCCCCAACTTTACCTGAATTCTACCTGCAAAAATCCCAGATCTTTCTTGATTCTTTAAGACAAACAATCACCTATAACCAAATTAATAACAACTAACGGAAATATGTAATTTTTTTTATTTAAATTTGAATTGCCTGAATCTAGTCAAATATGGATATAAATTTGTTCAAGAAAGGGTTAAAAACAAGTTAAGGAAAAACCTTTAAGAAAATTAAAATGCTTCTCTCTGGTTCTTACTTGGTTGAAGATATTTCTGCATACCTTAAACTAAAAGTTTTTTCAAAAACGTATTTTTCTAGTTAAAATCCCTCCAATAAAAAACAACGTATTTAACCCCTTATCTGCATGTCTAGCAAACACTGATAACATGAGAAATGTTGAAACACAGTCATGTGGATGACAAACACACACACACACATATATATATATATAATATATATATATATATATGTGTGTGTGTGTGAGTGTGTGTGTGTGTGTGTCTGTGGATGATATATATATATATATATATTAAAGAAATGGATACAATAGAAACCTACTCGAGTTTCACCATTAGGATCTTCAGGGTTAAATCCACTGAATTAATCGAGGTAGGGGTACCGATTAATTGCAGCCGATTACACGGGTGTTCATTGAATAAGATGTTTCAAAGTGGCACTAGCTCAGTTTGGACATTTGCATATATATATATACATATGTATGTATATATGTATGTATATGCAAATGTCCAGATGAGCTAGTGCCACTTTGAAAAAAACAAAGAAGCCAATTTGATAGTTTTTAAAAATTTTTGTGCAAAACAGGATTGGGCAAGTGTAGCACACTTCTTACTCACCAGAGCTAGCTCTGTGCAATTTTTTTCTTCTTTCTACAATAAAAGTTCACATGGAGGATATTAAAAGGAATAGGACACCATATCAAACAAAAATTTCAAAGGTGCTTCAACCAAAGGAAAACTCATGGAATAGGTGTGTTAAATGCCAAAGAATCTATTTTTGAAGAAAATTAATGTTTCATTCATTGTTCATTTGCTGTCTTGGTAAATACACCTTCAGTTTGTTACTTTTTGAATGCACCTAGTATATATGATTTTCTTTATCCTATTTTGATCACATTTCATGTATGTTTCTGTAATAATCATTCCTTTCTTTGTTGAACAATTGGCTATGCTAACCTCTTCCTTTGAAGTCTAGGGTTTATTGTATTTCACTACAGTGATTGCTTTCATTTATTTACGGTTGTACAATTTAGTGATGCCACCCAATTCTTTTAATCGTATTATGTTAAATGTATTCAGTCTACTTTGTGCTCAGACTTACTCGTAACCTGTGGACAGAAAATTTTACTGAAGTAATATTGTATATAAATTGTAGTTTGTCTTTTTTTCCCTTGTTATTTGAGCTTTGTTGAAACTTCCCCCAAACTTTACCTGAATTCTCCCAAAGAGCCATAATAAAGACCCAACTTCTTTTTCAACTCTGAATGTATGTATTTATATGAACAAACATGGTTGTGCATGTGGGTGTGTTATGTGTGGTGTATATATATATATATGTATATGTTGTGTGTGTGTGTGATAGGGTAGTGAAGACGGAAGTCACTGGTACTTGGTAATAAGTATCTCACCCAAGAAATTTTCAAACCAAGTGAATTATTTGTGTTTGTATATTTTCTTACATACTGTTATGTAATACATATTAGGAAGGGTCAAACAATATATATATATGAGATAATTCAATGAATAAGGTGAATATTGCCTAAGGAGTTGGAAATAGGAAGTATGGTTTATAGTTGCACCGTTTTCAGGGTAAGCAATAAAGATGTCCAAGATGACTGTCAGCATGACCTTCTTTACTGACTGCTGTACTGGAACCTTTTATTTACAGGAAACTCGGTAGGTTTCACTTCATGGACTGTCATTTGTCTCAGGCTCATAATGACAAGATATTAACCCATTGTGAAGAATAATTAAATTCCAATTACCGTTGAACTGGGAGACAAGGCAACAAGCAATTGTAACTTAAATACAAACCCGAGTGTCACAAAAGTCTATTGCAGAATGACAGATATATATAAGACTCCACAAGGTCATTCAAATCAAGCAGTCAAACAGCCAATCAGAACTCAGGGGATGGAATGACCTAAATCACCCAAATTCATGAATGGGTCATTCTTGATTTCTATATATACCAACTGTCTTGGACACTGCTTAAGTTGTACTTAGTTAGCTGCTGTTATTCAAACCAACAGTAGACTTACTGACTCAATAATTTGTAAATATTTTTATAAAACATTCTCCTCCATATGCATCACACCTTCAAATTTCACATCTCAGCCATCAAAAATTGATGACCTCTGCCTCAAAATCTGGAGAACTTGATTCATCTGCTATCATTTTGAATAGCCTCAAAATAAGTATTTTTGCAAGCTTAAAATAGTTTTTGCTATAAACCAATCACCAAACAATGAGATAAAATTTGGTCTTTTTCAAAAAAAGTTCCCTTTATTTAAAGACTGGCCCTCGTACAATTAGATTTACAACACTTATGATTGAGTTTCATGTTACCAATCATCAGGTAAGATTCATGAAACCACATCGGGAGGCAAGTGAATTCAAAGTACTCTCCTAATATGGGGGATAAAAAACTTAAGTGATTTAATCTAGTATTAAATTACAAATAAGAATTTAGCTTCATGCCAACAATTTGAAACTAACTCCATTCTCTTTTTAAAAGAATATGAGGATCAAAAAAATCTATGAAGTTACATTTTTCTTCCAAAAACAATATACATGGATTCCTGATGACAAGCTCTTTAATTCCAACCATTTTAAATTCTGATTCTTCACCATGCTTTTTCTTTATTTTCTTAAATATATTTAGATAGTATCATATTTGCAAAAAGTTTTTTTTTAAACCAAGATCTGATCTGTGTTTACGAAAAGTCTGACTGGTCTACACAAATTTTCATCATATAAACAATGAACTGTAAGTAGTCCAATTGTTTGCATCTTTAACTATTTAGTCTACATAATGCTTTATCAGAATATATATATATATATATATATATATATTATATATATATATATTATATATTATATATATAATATAGAGAGAGAGAGAGAGAGAGGAGAGTGCCAAAAAAAAAATCTAATAGTCTGAATATGTGTTTCAACTTACTCAAGAATAAATGTGCAGTTAATAGAGCTGGATTATACTACACAATCATATATTACAAATCAATACTTGCATAGGTTGCAAAATAAGAAGTATATCAATAGTAATCAGCATCTCGATGTTAATACACTGTATGTATTTCTTTAGAATTAACACGGAGTGTATATATGAGAAAGGAAAGCAGTACAGAAATTTAAAGGATAGTTTCATCAGAATTTAATTTTTTTCTCACAAAAATCTACACATAACAAGCATATAATATATATATATATGTGTGTCGTGTGTGTGTGTTATATTATTATGATGGAGATTAATGTAACCGTCTATCTGTAACCGAAACTATGTCACCACTGACACATGATTTCCTTGGTTATTTAGATTATATTCTCAAGAATTATTAAATAGTCATTATTTAATCTTAATTAACATCTTATTTATTAATGACGTCTATAAAAGTCTAGCTGAGTTAGATGTACAGCAAAATACCCATATCATTAATGCATTTAAAATACTGAAATACATGTCATATATCACTAAGAAATAAAGATTTACATTGTATATGGTGGGAATAATTTGCATAATGATTTTAACAAAAATGGATTTGAAAAAAAAATCATTTGCTGTTACTGATTTCTAATACTATCATGTTATTCTCAACATATTAAAAGCAATCCTATATATGATTCCATAGAGAAATCAATTGAAATAACATTAGGAAAGTGTAATATTTTTATATTCATTCTTATTTAGTTTTGTAAACCTTTTTAATTAATATGATATTTTATTACATTAAAACTTATGGAGGTTTTGCCTATGTTTTCTTGTGGCAGCTGCACAAGAATCATGTATATGCTTCTGATTTTACTTGTTGTCGGGAGATTTTTTGTGTATGTTGTGTATAGTTTGAATGCATAGACTGACTGTCTTTATGCCTAGTTGTTAAGATTTTTGCTGCTGTGGTGTTGGTTGTTAGGTAGAACTCCCACACAGATACATAATTCTATTTAATAACCACACCAACAGCAACATCAGCAAAAATCCTTAACAATCTAGGCATAAAGCATCAGTCTAGCATCCAACTATACACAAACATACTAAACAAAAACTCCCGACAACAAGTAAAATCAGAAGCTGGCATATAATGATTAAAACTTATATATACATGCTGCCCAGGAGCAGATACTTTTGTAGTATATATAACCACATCACACACTCATTTTTTGCAAAATAGATTTAATTTCTGATAAAAGTTTCAGACTAATACTCTTGGAAAAGTTTTAACCCTCTCATCTCACTATTATAAATATTATCACTACTGTTCTTCAAAAAAAAAATGTGGCTTGTGGCTTTGGCATTAAATAACCTACAAAAGGTTGATGATATGCCATTAAATGAAGAAACCCAAATGAAATTTGACAATGATTTTTTTGTGCAATGGTTGTCTTTTCTCATTTTGTCAGATTTTATCCCAAACTTTGTATAAGTGAAATTCCTTTAGCTTCACCCTGTGATCTTCTGCACTGCAAAATCCACCAGTTGAAAGTTCTTTCTTTTTTGTTTATCAACACTAGATCTGGTTTCTTGCTGGATAAGTGATATGTTTTATTTCAAAGTCCCAGAGAATTTTATGTGTTTCGTTTTCAGAACAGATTCTGGTTATGCATATACCATTTTGTTGTTGGTTAAAAATTAAATTTTTTGCATAATTCCCAGTGGATCACCTCCCAACCCAGTCGTATCAGTTTTGTTCTCATGTGGTTCTGCTTCTGTTCGCAGAGTATATGGCTTTACAGTCTCATCTCTATTACCGCAAAGTCTACATTTACTGTTTGTTGGGTCTTATCAATTTCGCTTTGATAATAGTTGTCCTTATGGCTTATTTTGTGCAGCAATTATAAGTGATTCAGGATTTTATCCTAAACTTTGATTAAGTGAAATCAAGTGATTAACAAATGTCTAACGTGAAATTCCATCCTTATAAAACCAATTCCAGAAGAGCAAAGCTATCTCAAAGCTTAAATACTTTTGGAAAATGACTAACACCCCCACCACCCACTAACTTTAGGAAAAACTCTGTACTAATACGTCCAATTGATTACTGTTTTGCCTTCTTGTCATTTTTTGATGAATTTTCAATCAATTGGCTCTGTTCAAAGCATCTTCACAGTAATCTGCTTGTGGGGTTCTTATTCTCACGCTATTACGTTGGCCAATATATCCCTTTAGAATCAATACGACCGACCAAAGCTGCTTTTGCTGTATCATCATGGAACCATCAGCTGACCAACTCAGATCGATGGCCTATTGCTTGCTGAGGCTAGGGTCGTTTGTCTGTGGTATTATTGTTTCCACAATACATCTACTGCATTATTGATGCCAACATCTGCCTATCAGCTTATTACTTATCCATGTAATAGTACCACCAAGTCAATAGGATAGCCAATCTAGTTATGAGAACATGGGATTTTTCAGTATCTTGTATAATTTTGACTGTATAGCCTAAGTGTGAGAAGTCCTCGCGCCACTCTATCGCCGTTATAGTAATTATATAATTTATACAATTTTAATTTTAGTACATCACTACACCATAAACTACCAAAAGCTGTAGCGTAAGGGTTATGCGTGTGTACTCATGGGAAATTCCATGGACTACATGTTATTGCATGCACTAATTTGTTAGATAGTTATAAATCAACTCCGAGATACATCATTGCTGATGTTTCTATCTTAGAATTGTGCTTGAATAATATAGGGCATATAAAAAAGAAACTTAAAGTACATACCTTATCTTGTTATGGTGTGCAATATTAAAAAATGTATTGATTACTAATAACTCTTAATATACTAGCAAAATAAAAAAATGCCCTCCTGAGCGACCTGAAACATCAGAACTAGTTACCTTGGAGGGGTGATTGCGAGTTGAAAAGGTTTAAATATCAGAGAAGTTGTACATAAGTATTGTAATCCTCTCAATTTTCATTAAAGGAGTATAAAATATAAAATAATTTTCAAAAGTAGAAAATTTAAAAAGTTGAAATGGAAACTTAGATCTGATAACTAAATGCATTAAATAAACAAACTATTATAGATAAGAGTAATACCAGAGTATCGTATCTTATTAAAACTTGTTAGAATAAAACCCACATGAGACATGTCTAATTCACGCCCTCAAATTCTTGAGTGTTTTAGTTCTTGTTATTGAACGATTCTAAGGTAGTTTGACGTTAAGCAGCACGACGTAGTTTTTGTTACAGACAAAACTGGGAAAGGAATCTCCATTATTAATAGATTCTATCAATAAATAACACAACAAGAAATTTCAGGAAGGACCAGACCTAGTGTTAATTAACAACAAAGAGAACTGTGTAGTTCTAGGAGAATTTAAACCATTTCTGAAAACTGAAATGTAGACAGTGTTTGAACCATTGCAGAGAGCTGAAAAAAACTATGGAATGGGTATAGGTGGAGGTACTTCGTATTGGTTGTTGCCCTTGGATTTGTAGAAAGAACTGATAAGAATAGAAAATGAGACCCTATCCTAAAAAAATAGCTATTGTTAAGATGGGTAGAATCTAGAAAGAGTCCTGGGATGACAATGAGGAGCTTGCTGTCACTGAGACTCCAAGTGAAGACCACCAGCTAACAACGGTGAGAAAAATTACATGCAGTGAGATGATAATTAATATAGATAATCCAAAAACGATTTCTGAAAATTTTGCAATATTTCAAAATTTTCAACAATTAACATTCAATATTCTGTTTCCATGATGCATGTATGTAGTTAATTCTGTACATGTTTAAAAAAGAGAATTGACTGATGAATTAAAAGTAGAAACATATTATCTTTTGGAAAAATAATTTACTTAAACTTTTTAATAATTACCCACAAGGCTAACATTACCAGTTTCCAAGAAGTTCAAAGTTAATAAACTAGCAGAAAAATAAGAAGAAGCTGTCAACAGATGTTATTAGGAAAGAAACTATAAAAAAAATTGAAATGATAATAACATACCTATTCTCTTTCCCAGCTTAATTTGTTCTAATGGACAGTTTTTGCTTAATAAGTCATTTATAAGCAAAAGATATATAAATAGCAAACCTAACTAAAGTTAGTTGGTGTTCTGTTTATGAATATATCACCCTTTTGGGGTGATTTAATGCAAATCAGTCATTTTTTAGGTGATGATTCGTTTTAACTCCTGTGTATTTGCTTAGATTATAGCACACAGACCTTAGTTTCTTTACAGTACTGTCTGAATTGCTTAAGTGGTAAACCACTAATTAAACAGCGCTAATTCTCTGCTTAACTTCAGTGAATAAGCGCAAGCAGCGCTTTCAGTATGACCTTGACAGTACCTAATTAGAAAAAAAACCATTATGACAAGTTAGACTGAGGAAGCGAAGTGGTTGCGCAGTATCATGAAGCTTAAGCAGAGAGGATTAGCTAGTTTATATTCAGTTGGCTTACCACTTAGCTAATAGCTAGGTACTGAAGAAACTAGGTCTGTGTGCTATATCTACGCAAATACACAGGCAAGTCCTAAAACAAATATGACATAAAAATGTACTTGATTGGCATTTAAAATGATCCCAAAAGGGATTGATATATGCATAAACAGACAATCAAATCTACTTTAGTTAGGTTTGCTAATTAATATATATTGCCCTTTAAAAATGAGACTTCATTAGAAATTGCGCATTAGAACAAAAAGCTGGGAAAGGAAATAGGTATGTTTTTCATTATAATTCAATCTCTTCTCTTTTATAGTTTTCAATTTTCTAATTAACAACGGTTGACGCTTTTATATTTTCCTGTAGTTATTAACTTTGAACTTTCTTGGAACTGTAATCGTTAGCCTCTGTGTAAATTACTTTAAACAAGTTAAGTAATTTTGATTTTCCAAAGTATAAATATGTTTACCTACTTTATTTCAATCGATACATTCTCTTTTTTAAATGTCAGAAACTAACATAATCTCATGGAAACAGATATTGAATGGTTGTTGAAATTTGTGATTGAAATTATTCAGAATCTAGTTTTCTTGATTACTATTAAATTATCAATCTCACTGCATGTAAATTCTTTTTTCTCACCATGTGTTAGCGGTGGGTTTTCGCTGGCGAGTCTCAGTGACAGCAGTCTCTCAGGTGCAGGCATCTCTTTTAAGGATGTCTGACCCCAATCTCTAACAATGCATTTTTATAGGTATGGGTCTCAATTTCCTATAGTTCTTTCAGTCTCTTTCTTACAAATCCAAGGGCACCAACCACAATCAGTACCACCATATACCCTAATGTTCCATAGTTTTTTTTCAAGCTCTCGGCAAGGGTCAAACATTTGTCTATCATTTCGTTTTTCAGAATGGTTAAATCTCCTAGATGACACATTCTCTTTTTTATATTAACACTAGGTCTGGTCTTTCTGATTCTTGTTCTTGTTATTATTATAGGAATCTATTAATAAATGGAGATTCACTTCCAGTTTTTTGTCTGTAACAAAACTACGTCGAACTGCTTACGTCACACTAACTAGAATCGTATCATAACAGATATAAATCACACTCAAAATTTGAGCGTGCATTTTAGACAGTCCTCATTTGGGTGTTTTACAAGTATTTAATAAAATACATACCTGGTATTAATCTATCTTATATATAGTTTGTTTTATAATACATATTAAAGTTATCAGAACTAAGTTTCCATCAACTTCTTTAAATTTTTACTCCTTTTTGATAATTTATTATTTTTACTCCTTTAATAAATTTGATGATATACATTACTTATGATACACCCAAACTCTCTGATATTAAAATTTTCAACTCCATCCCCTCAGGTAATATTTATTATGGTCGCTCAGAGGGCATTTTTTATTTTGCTAGTATAATTAAAAAGATATTAGTAATAATACTTTTTTTAATATGTAAGTTGTACTTAATTTCTTTTTTTATTGCCTATTATTAATTCAACAATTTAAAATCAGAAATTCACACCAATTATTATCTCGGAATGTTATTAGTATAACATCTAACCAATATAGTGCAATCATATACATGGTATTCATGGAATTTCCATGGGTACAGCTTTGCTATGTAGTATGTGTGTGTAGATATATTATATATATATATATATATTATATATAAAGATAGAGGTGGAGGAGAGCTCCAATCCACCAACTTAGCTAATACATCAAAATTAATAAGCAAGTATGAAA
>JALAJA010001561.1:0-20187 GCA_023376005.1 Doryteuthis pealeii | reverse complement strand
TGAAGGTTCAAGTCTTTAAATCAAATTGTCTTAAACTGAAGATTGAAAAGAATTTTATTCATCATGAATCATGATAGAATACAAGAGGCAATGAATAGGCAAATGCTGCAGAATTCAGGATGAGACTTCAGGAGAATGTTACTCTACAAGACAACATTTGCATATAATCTTAAACGAAATTTATAAAAATAACAAGATGGCAGATATTGTTCTTTCTTGTAGTAAATTTAAATTATAGACAGGTTGCTTTTTAAAAATATTATTCGAAATCATTAGATCATTCTGACTGGACCCTGTACTTCATCGTATTCTGTGTAAATTAAAATTCTTAATTTTGTATTTAAAAACTTGTTTTATTTTAAAATTCTACATGCTTTTTCCATGTCCAAGACCACAAGAAGAAGAAAGATTTGGTTTCTTCTCCACTTTTGGGAACAAACTAAAAGAAGCTTTAAGAGTTCCTCGTAAGGTAACCTTAATTTGTTCAACTTATATATTTGCAGTCATGATCATCTACATTGATATGCAATAAGATACATTATAAAATTTTATGTTTTGTTTGCTGTGAGATTCACTGCTGAATATAAAAATAAAGTGGTTTTATTTACTTAAATTTAAGCAATTTCAACATTAAGCAATGGGAATCCATGTTGTGCAAGACATAACTATTTGTACTGAATTTGAGTTTAAAAAATGGTCATTACTAAATAATATTTCGTTATTTTTATGTGGATTTAATTTTTATAGTACAATTACCATTTTTAACTATTTGGGTAAACATTTTTATTGATATTTTGGATTTTGTAAAATAACCAGCTCATTTATTAACCTCTTACGCTGGCATAGATTAACTAGTAATGATCTATTTATACTAAAGACAGTAGTACGTCCCACCTAACAAGGCTATCGATCAATGATGGCTCTATAGTCAAGTATGGGTTCAATAAATGGAAACATCATAACCACTGCCAAATATTTCATAATAACTGCATCTTTATTGTTTTATTATCGGTCTGAGAATTCCCAGATGCAACACTGCCCCATTCAATTATATTTTCTCTTTTCCTGAGTAGATTGCATTAATCTTGTAATATATGAATATGCTATGTATAATGTGCACATATGGGTTATGTAGTTTTCAGTGAGAGAAAACTTGTTACCTCCCCGCCCGCTTGTTTTTCAGTAATTTTTTCTATTATGTTTTTAAGTAATATTATTGATCTGTCTTTACTTTAATTATTTCATTATTTTCAAGTGTAAAAGAGATATATTTATACCATATAACTGCTGTGGGATTTTATTACTATAGCGATATTTGTTACAATATGTAGATAATTGGTATATATACAAATCATACAGGATATATTAATTATATTAATATTGTAATGCATTCAATTGTGGTATGTATGTAACAGATGATACAGCAAAAATGGCGACATTATTAGTAGGTAAGTGGTTAGAATATTGAGAAAATGTAATTTACAATTTGGAACTTTATTAATAATGATAATGTTAGTTGGCTACTTTGTTCTACATCAATCATTATAATTTCTCGGTGGGAGCTAATTATAGAGATGTTAAATTTATAATACTGATCTCTATTTATTTTAAGCTAATTATAATATAAACTTTTTAAACAAGAATGTAATTGACATTGAGCTGAGTGGTTTTCCAAATGCGTCGGTAAATGATACAATATAATGTATGATAATAAAATATAAGTCCGCCATGGGATAAGAATCTATGAAATATATTGGTTTGCAAATGGATGAAATGAACTTTATAAAGTATTATCGATCGATTACTGGTCTTAAAAAACAGATAGCAATACAGTTAATGTGAGTGGCTTTCTCAAAGAAATTGTGAAATTGTATGTTCTCAAGTTTTAAATGTAAGCTTAATTTTTTTTTTTAGGGCTATTGTTGCCAGATAATCAGTCCAACCCAAATGTGATGCATTTACATTTTACTTGATAAGTTTTAGGGGGACAAAAGTACTGATAATAAAACTATCTCCCAATGTCTTCCTAAAAATATATTTCTGTTTTTGAGCTCTGTACATTTATTAACAAATGTTCGGCGAATTGTTTTCTGAGCAGAAGAATTTGTATTTCCTTGTTTTAGACATCTAAAATTCAATATTCATATTTCTTTCTTCTGAGAATGGAGATATGAGCTTGGTCTGACATTACATCAAAATATGACATGGCTACACATTCTAGATGCTAAATTATGTAAGGCATCAAAGCTAACGTTCAAAGCACTGTATCCATAGTGAGCAATATAACAAGATGTTAATTTAGCTATTGCCATTAATTTCATGCAAAGCCACTATTGCAGGCTTGTTGAAAGTACTTTCCGTGATGAGACTGACATGTCAACTTTCTTAAATGTGATATTAGTGCTGGTGATGATACAAACTCTAAAGTTTGTTGTATACTTTGGAGAGCGCACAAGGCTATGCTTATTGCAAGAACCTTATAGGGAAGGAGATATAAATATATTTTCACTGTTGATGTACAAAGAGATTCCACTTGAAAATTAGATTTTCACATATCAAACAGATGAGTGGTGTAGGTTTGTGTGGTGAGCCTGTTGTGAAGTATTGAGTTTCTGAAATGATACTGACCTGTCTGTCTCTTTAAAGAAAGCATGCAACTTTTAGGAGGAAGGGAATACTGAAGCCAGTTCTCAAAGATGATCAGCTCATACCTATTGATTATTTTAGCCCAGCAAGGAAGTGGCATATAGCATTTCAGGGTTTATTCTCCAAAAAATAAGTTAAAACGTTTTCAATGTGAAAGGTGGTTTCCTGGTCATGGGTAAAGGCAATGATAGGGATAATGCTATATCGAGACAGAGTATTCGATTTACTTTCTTGAAGAGGACTTACGGTTCATCTAGGCCAAATGGCAGAATTTGTTGGCACTTGTTTTGCTATAACTTGATTATCAGATAAATTCTTGGCAAAACAATGAATCCACAATAAGAGCTCTGATGAATAATTTTGGAAACTTAAAATTCTCGGCAAAATATATTTTTCATGTGTGACAACAGCAATGAAAAAGGATTTAATTGGCATAAAAAATATTGTAAATATATTTTAGCAACTAAGAACAAAGCTTTGCATCTGATCGGAATTCAAAAACATGCAGTAAGTTTGCTTTATAGAAAAGACAAAGGGTCAAAGATGAAGTTATGAAGAGATTGTTTGGGAGCTTTCTTTTTTACTGAATTAACTTGTTTTGTATAATTTTTGTAATAGATGATGTTTTGCATAATTTTTTAATATGATTTTTATTCTTTTTATGTACAATCTTTTTGATATTACATTTCTGAAGAAAAGAAAATCAACCAGTTTGTGTTATTGTTAGTACACTTTTAACATTTTCCAGCCTAAAAGAGACAGATTGACTAATCTAGGCCAATTGGCTGTTAAAGATTCTGGCCTCTCAGTGTTACATATGAGGCCGTATGATAATAGTAAGGTCTGTGCTCAGATACAGTTGTCTGACTTAACAGTTTGATGATTGCATTCTTTAAGGTTACAAAGTGAGAAATGGATTTGCATGATGTTTGCATCACATTCAAAATACTGTGGTCATGACAATCAGGTTGTTTTGTCTGGTTATGATGAACAGATTGATTAGTAAGCTTGCTTTCAGGGCATAAAAATTGGAAAATTGGTCCCCTATGTATTTGGCAATAAGATAATCATAGCTTCAGTTTTATTTACAATGATAGAAAAATCCTTTTCATCTACTAATACTGATAGTTATTGATTAGCTAATATAGACACAAAAATGGAATATGTTTTATTGATAACTCATTATAGAAATATTGTATATCGTTAACATATAAATGAAATATATAAAAATAGTTAAACGGATATGCTATGGTTTATTAATATAAGTTAATAATGAATCATTTGAATAGAGATATTTGATGGAGGTTTTTAAAATTTATACCTCAGGGTTGAATTACTGTCTTTATATATGAATATTATAGAATCTTCAGCAGGTACTTATATATTCATCTAAATCTCTATGTCTTTTTACCAAAGTCCACTGTGGGCTTGGCCTTCTTGAATGAGTATACAATCTGTTAGCTATTGTTTAGTGATAGTTCTTTTGTTGGAACCATGTTTCCTTTTAATTTGGTAACCCAACCACTTATGCTGCAAGAGACTGTCCTTTTAACGTGAGACTGATTTGGCATATCTGGTTTGGCTGTATTTGGTTTAAGCAATGCAATTACAAAATTTTCCGTTAATTTTTCCTCAACTGTGTTTATCCCATAATATTTTCCTCCTGCTATGCCTTGGAAAAAATTATACCATTATTTTAATAATTTATCTACTTTGATTTAAGGTATTTTTTATGAAGCAGATGATCAGGCTATTGAAATAAAAATATTTCTGCAAGTCTTATCTATTATTCAATTTATTTATTGCTAATGAACAGTTAATCATCCTCATAAGTAATAGCATTTTATTATTTTTTCCTGGGTAATAATTAGAATTATATTGCACACGGCTAGCTAAAAGTTTCTTGCTATGAGTGAATGTCAGAGGCTAAATGTTAGAATGTTACATTATTGAATAGTCAACTAGTCAGCAAGTAAACTTAAGAATAAGTGGCAAACGCCGTATCTTGTTGCTTTAAAAATCAAACTCAAGGCTCATGCATCCAACGAAAGAAGCCACACGTTATGTTCCTCTTTCTGATTGTAGATATAGGTAGTTGGTTTAATTCCCTTAGTATAAACAGGATAAAAGTTGGAATGGTTTCGCCTTGAGAAACCTACAGTAATTGAAAATTAAGTATTGGAAACTTTTCATGTTGATGTGAGATGGTGTGGTAAAGGTTGAGTTATTTAATTAATCAGCCTTTACAACTCGTTACACTCCAAGTATTTCTGTAGACTCCAAGATGCTTAGAAGCGAAAGTTGGAGACTATTGATGTCAAAAGCAAGGTGATCTAGATCAAGTTTACGTAAATGATGCTCTTGTATCTGCAAGCTGGCGCCAATCTGAATTTGGCTCCATCCATTGTTTTGCCCTCCGCTTGGCATAAAGGACCAGATTAGTCTGTGGAATATTTGTCCTTATGAGTCCATGTTAATCATTCAATGGCCGTTAAATGCTCACCATGGGTGTTTTCATTCTAATGCAAATTGATGCCTTTAAGACCAGCTAATGCATCCCCTGTAAAATTAATTTGAGGTTAACATTGATAAATTAAGTGTAGAGACTGTTAGAATGTCGACTTCATAGAAGCTCAATTATGTAAATTATTGTGAAATTATTATTATATTTAGAAAGTGATATTATAAATAATTGTTAATAAGAATTGCTTAATTATAAAGATACTTATGGCCGCAACAGAGAATAGATTTAGATCACTGTTGGATCAGATGCAGAAGCCAAAGAAATATGGCAGGTGTACAACAAGAATTAATATCACAATCCTATCCATCCACTGAAGTATGTTATACATTGTGTGTGTTTCAAGAAGAACATACTCTGAACTCTTATCATATGGTAATCACAATTTCTGAGGAATCAGTCATGTCAGTTACTACTGTTTTTATGTGATTATTTTAATAATAACTAAATGTGTAAACTATTTTCTCTTACTCATTTGGTAAAATTAGTTTATCTGTCCGCATCAAAAAATGATCAATAATATTTAACCTTTCAAACCCTAATTTTCCACATACCCACGCCCCAAGGTCTCTGTGAAAAATTTACAAATTTTGTAATTTTGTTACTTAACAACTCTGTAACATTTTATTGGCAATAGTGGATAAGATATGGGTATTCTCTGACTGGAATTCTGGTCACTTGGGTTATGTACTTGTAGGTAGAAAGCATAAATAACCAACTGCTGAGTTCTAAGTGTTAAGTAGTGAAACTTTTTGCATCTTCACAGTCAAAATTCAGCAAATGGGGGGAGTCCCAGTGATGTAGTGGCTAATGTGCTGGACTGCAATATCTTTGGGAGTTTGAACTCCGGTTGTGCTTGTACGCGTTAAGCTTTTGGACGTAATACTCTTGAGAAAGGTATGAAACATCCTACTACTGTCTTCTACAGGGTGCGATGTGGCATTAAATAACGGCAAGTTAAGGTTAATAGTCATTTTAAACAAAGAAAACATAAAATCAGCAAATGTTTTTCTTTTCTTTTATTGTTATCACTAATCATTACAACGAATCTTATCATTATCTTACAATTTTATGTACAGAAGTAGCTATCCAGACACACCTATAAATTGTAGTCACGAATAAATTTGACTGGCTATGATTGTTGCCAAGCAATGTAGATGTTGGATTCTCTAACCAGAATTAGGCTGACTTTATATATGTATTTTGTTAAGGTGTGGCATAAATATTGTTCTTAAACGGTCTAAGTAAGTTTAATAATTGCATAACAATAATGAAAGTAATTTTAATACTGGCATGAAACAAATAAATGAAGTAATGTTTAATATTGCACTTAACAAATAATGAAGTAATTTTAATATTGCATTAAACAATAATGAAAGTAATTTTAATATTGCATTAAACAAATAATGAAAGTAAGTTTTAATATTTGGGCATAAACAAATATTGAAGTATGTTAATATTGCATTAAAACAAATGTGGAAAGTAATTTTAATTATTGATTAAACAATAATGAAAGTAATTTTAATATTGCCATTAAAAAAATAATGACAAAAGTAATTTTAATATTGCATTAAACAAATAGAGCATGCATAAACTTTATCCTGCTTTCATTTCTTAATTATGTTCAACACTTCAGAATATTAAATCAAAGCTAAATGTAAATTAGAAAATAAAAATGACATTTTGTCCTTTTTTGAAGAGAAATAAATGATACCAAAAATTATAAATGTAAATCGTTATCAATACCATACAAAATAATAATCTGAACATGATTCTCAAAACCCATTTTATTTGAGAAACTATCCAGATGATGTTGACATATTTGTCAGAAAATGAAAAAAAAAGGCCCGTAAGAAACAATTACAGGCAAAAATATGTAAAATATAAATGATTCGCTTAAGCATCTAGAACATAAATGAAGACAAGATTTATATCCAATTGATATCAATCAATTCACCAATTAATTATGAAGGTAAAATTAGTTAGGTAAGGGTAAACTATATTTGAGAGGGAAACGTTGAATTTTGAGGGTTGTACTATGGGAGCACAAAAATGCTATTGGGTGAACTGTTTACAATCTATGCCTCAAGGTTTATCTCTTCTTAATTACCTTGGTCGCTTTGGTAGTTAAGATAGGGGCAATAGGGATTTGAATAAGTCTTTTTTTTAATTCCGTAGAACTAAAAAGATTGCTTCTAATAGCTAGGGAATCTTTCTTATAGATTCTTTTTATCATTTTGAGGGGAATAGTTTGCTTTTGAGGAGTGGTTAGACTAACAACCGGCTATATGTCGTATTGTTATCTATCTCTCTGCTCTCGTCTCTCTATATATATATATATATATAATAATAGTATATATTATATATATATATATATATATAGGCACACACACATTACATTTTATATGTGGATTATTATTTCCTTTTAATTTATTTTTATATCTATATTTTTGACTAATCTGTTAATGGTAGGGTCATTTATTGGTAACCTTTGTGGAAGTGTTATTATATTAAAATTATTTTGATATGCTAGTATTAGTATATTGGCTAATATTTTCATTATAAGACTGAAGTCATAATCTAATTCTGCTTAAGGCAATGTGATGGTATTAAAAAATCTTAGCAGATCGATACTATAACTCAGCAATATCAAATAATTTATAAATACATCTTCCACAAAGGTACGCAATAATAATGGACCACCATTAACAGAGTTATCAAAAATATAGATAATAAAAATAATAAAAGGAAATAAATAATCCACATATTAAAATGTAATGTGTGTGTGCATATATATATATATTATATATATATATAGTATATATATATATATATATATATATATAGAGAGAGAGAGAGAGAGATAGATACAATAGACATATGGTTGTTGTCTAACCACTTCCCAAAAAGCAACTATTCGCCTCAAAATGATAAAAGAATCTATAGAAAGATTCCCTAGCTGATTAGATGCAGATCTTTTAGTTTACGGAATTAAAAAAAAGACTTATTTCCAATTCCTATGCTATTTAACCTCACCAAGACCAAGGTAATTAAGATAGAATAAACCTTGAGGCTAGATTTGTAAAACATGTTCACCAATAGCATTTTTGTTGCTCCAGATACAACCCTCAAAATTCAACTTTTCCCTTCTCCAAATATAGTTTACCTTACCTAACTAATTTTACCTTCATAATTAATTGGTTGATTGATTGATATCAATGGCATATAATCTTGTCTTCATTTTATGTCTAGATGTTAAGGAATCATTTATATTTACATATTTTTGTGTAATTGTTTCTTACGGGCTTTTTTCATTTTGACAATATGTCAACATCATCTGGATAGTTTTCAATAAAATGGTTTGAGAATCATGTTCAGATATTATTTTGTATGGTATTGATAAGATTTAATTTATAAATTTTTGGTATCATTTTATTTCTCTCAAAAAGGACAAAATGTCATTTTTATTCTAATTTTACATTTAGTTTGATTTAAATATTCTGGAAGTGTTGAACATATTAAGAAAATGAAAGCAGATAAAGTTTTTGATGCTCTATTTTTTAATGCAATATTAAAATTACTTTCATTATTTGTTTAATGCAATATTAAAATTACAATTATTGTTTATGCATATTAAATTACTTATTTTTGTTTAATGCAATATTAAAATTACTTTCATTATTTGTTTAATGCATATTAAATTACTTTCATTATTTGTTTAATGCAATATTAAATACTTTCTATTTGTTTAATGCAATATTAAAATTACTTTCATTTTTGTTTAATGCATATTAAAATTACTTTCATTATTTGTTTAAAATTACTTGCATTATAACAAATATTAAACTTTAACATTTTACAATATTTATGCCACTACCCTACAAATACAATATAAGAGTCAGCCTGAAATTCTGGTTAGAGAGAATCCCAACATCTACATTGCTTGGCAACAATATAGCCAGTCAAATTTATTGTGGACTACAATTTATGAGGTGTGTTGGATCAGCTACTTGTACATTAAAATTGTAAGATAATGATAGATTACTTGTAATGGATTAGTGATAACAATAAAGAAAGAAAAACATTTTGCTGATTTTATTGTTTTTCTTTGTTTAATGACCTATTAACCTTAATTGGTTATTTAATGCCAAATCCACGCCTTGTAGAAGAACAGTAGTAAGGATGTTCATACCTTTCTCAAGAGTATTAGTCAAAAGTTAACGTACAAGCACAACGCGGAGTTCAAACTCCCAAAGATATTGCAGTCCAGCACATTAGCCATACTACATCACTGGGACTCCCCCATTTGCTGATTTGAGTGAAGATGCAAAAGTTTTATACTTAACACTTAGAACTCAGCAGTTGGTATTTATGCTTTCTACTACAAGTACATATACCCAAGTGACCAGAATTCAGTCAGGAGAATACCATATCTATATCACTATTGGCCAATAAATGTTACAGGTTGTTAAGTAACAAATTAAAATTTGTAAATTTTCACCAGGATCTGGGGGTGGGTATGTGGAAATTAGGGTTTGAAAGGTTAAATATTATTGTCATTTTCTGATGGGACAGATAAACTAATTTTAAAATAGTAAAAGAGAAATAGTTACACATTTAGTATTATTAAAATAATACAAATAACAGTAGTAATGACTATGACTGATTCCAGAAATTGTGATTACCATTATTGATGAGGTTCAGTATTTTTCTTGAAACACACACAATGTATAAACATTACTCAGTGATGATAGGATTGTGAATTAATTCTTGTTGTTACAACTGCATATTTCTTTGGCTTCTGCATCTGATCAACAGTTGATCTTAAATTATTCTCTGTGTGGGCCATAAGTATCTTTTATAATAGCAATCTTATTACAATTATTATAATATCACTATTCTAAATATTAATAATAATTTCAATAATTTACTATTGAGCTTCTATGAAGATCGACATCTAACAGTCTCTACATCTTAATTATCAATGTAACCCAAATTAATTTTTACAGGGATCATTAGTTTCTAAAGGATCAATTTGCATTAGAATGAAACACATGGTGAGCATTAATGCCATTGATGATTACATGGATCATAAGGACAAATATCCACAGCTAATTGGTCCTTTATTGCCAGGGAGGCAAATGGATGGGAGCAATTAGATTGAGGCCAGTTCAGATAAGAGCATCATTTAGTAAACTTGATCTAATCATTGCTTTTGAATCAATAGTCTCCAACCTTTGCTTCTAAGCATCCTGGGAAGTTACAAAGAGAATACTTGATGTAACGAGTTGTAAAGGCTGATTAATTAAATAACTCAACCTTTCACACATCTCACATCAAATGAAAAGTTTTCAATTTAATTTTCATTAATTATGTAGGTATTTCAAAGGGAAACAATTCCACTTTATATCCTGTTTATACTAAGGGAATTAAACCAACTACTTATATCTACAATTCAGAAAAGAGGAACATAAGTGTGGCTTTCTTCTTTGTGATGGCATGAGCTTAGTTTGATTTTTAAGCAAAGATAGGGTTTGCACTTATTCTTAAGTTTACTTGTTGACTAGTTGAATATTTAATAATGTACATTCTAACTTTAGCTTGTACATTACTCATAAGCAAGAAACTTTTAGCTAGCCTTGCAATATATATCTAATTATTACCCAGGAAAAAATATAAAATGGATTATACTTAGAGGATGTTAACTGTTCATTTAGCAATAAATAATTAATAATAGATAAGATGCAAAATATTTTTTATTTAATAGCTGATCATTCTGCTTCATAAAAATACCTTAAACAAAGTAGATTAAATTATTTAAATTAATGGTATAATTTTTTCCAAGGCATGCAGGAGGAAAATATTATGGGATAACCAGTTTTGAGGAAAAAATTACGGAAAATTTTGTAATATGCATTCCTAAACCAAATACCAGCCGAAACCTAGATATGCAAATTAGTCTTCAGTTAAAGACAGTTCTTGCAGATAAGTGGTTGGGTATACCAAATTAAAAGGAAACATGGTTCCAACAAAAGAACTATCAACTGAAACAATAGTAACAGATTGTAATACTCATTCAAGAAGGCAACCCACAGTGGACTTTGGTAAAAAGACATTAGTAGATTTAAGATATATATAAGTACCTGCTGAAGATCCTATAATATATTCTATATAAAGACAGTAATTTCACTTGAGTATAAAATTTTAAACTCCATCAAATATTCTATTGAAAATCATTTGTAACTTATATTAATAAACCATAGCATATGTTACTATTTTTATATATTTCATTTATATGTAAGATATACAATATATTCTATATATGAGTTATCAATAAACATTATTCTCTATTATTTGTGTCTATTTAGCTAATCATATACATCAGTATATTAGTAGCATGAAAAGGATTTTTCTATCATTTGTAAATAAAACTGAAGCTATGATTATATTATTGCCAAATACATAGGGGGACCAATTTTCCATTTTATGCCTGAAAGCCAGCTTACTAATCAATCTGTTAGCATCATAACAGACAAAACAACTGATTGTCATGACCACAGTATTTTGAATGTGATTGCAAACATTCATGGAAATCATTTCTCATTTTGTAACCTTAAAAGAATGCAATCATCAAACTGTAAGTCAGACATGTATCTGAGCACAGCCTACTTATTATCATACGGCCTCATATGTACACTGAGAGGCAGAATCTTAACAGGCCAATTGGCCTGATAGTCAATCTGTCTTTTTAGGCTGGAAAATGTTAAAAGTGTACTAAAATACACAAACTGGTTGATTTTCTTTTCTTCAGAAATGTAATATCAAAAGATTGTACATAAAAAGAATAAAATCGTTATTAAAAAATTATGCAAACATCATTATTAAAAAATTATACAAAACAAGTAATCGTAAAAAGAAAGTTACCAAAATCTCTTCATAAATCAGTTTTCTTTTGACCTTTGTCTTTTTATAAAGCAATTTACTGGCATGTTTTTGAATTCCATCAGATGCAAGCTTTTGTTTCTTATTGTAAAATATATTTACAATATTTTTTATGCCAATTTAAATCCTTTTTCATTGTGTTGTTCACACATAAAAATATATTTTGGAGAATAAGTTTCCAAAATTATTTCATCAGACTCTTATTGTGGATTCATTGTTTTGCAATGAATTTATCTGCATAATCAAGTTATAGCAAAACAAGTGCCAACAAATTCTGCCATTTGGCTAGATGAAACCGTAAGTCCTCTTCAAGAAAGTAAATCGAAATACTGCTTCTCTATAGCATTATCCCTATCATTGCCTACCATGACCAGGAAACACCTTTCACATTGAAAACGTTTAATTAATTTTTTGGAGATATAACTGAAATTGTATATGCCACTTCCTTGCTGGGCTAAAATATCAATAGGTATTGAGTGATCATTTTTGAGAACTGGCTTCAGACCTTCCTCCTAAAAGTTGATGTTTTCTTTTAAAAGAGACAGACAGGTCAGTATTCTTTCAGAACTCAATACTTCACACAGGCTCACAAAACCTACCACCACTCATCTGTTGATATTGTGAAAATCTATTTTCAAGTGGATCTCTTTGTAATCAAACAGGTGAAAATATATTTATATCTTCCCTATAAAGGTTCTTGCATAAGCATAGCCTGTGCTCTCAAAGTTACAACAAAAACTTTAGAAGTTTGCTATCATCCACCAGCATAATATCAATTTAAGAAAGTTTGACATGTCAGTTCGATCAGGAAAGTAACTTTCAAAAGCTGCAATAGTGGTCTCATGAAAAATGGCAATAGCTAAATTAACATTTTGTTTATTGTCACTAGGATACAGTGCTTTGAACGTTAGCTTTGATGCCTTACATAATTTAGCATCTAGAATGTTATCCATGTCATATTTTTGTGTATGTCAGACCAAGCTATATTCCCATTCTCAGAAGAAATATGAATATTTGAATATTTTTAGATGTAAAACAAGGAAATACAAACTTCTTTCTGCTCAGTAAACAATTCCGAACATTTTTTAATAAATGTACAGAGTCAAAAAACAGAAATATATTTTTTAGGAGAATTGGGAATAGTTATATAGTACTTTTTGTCCCCCTAAAACTTATCAAGTAAAATGTTAAATGCATTCACATTGGTTGAATGATTATCTGCAACAATAGCCCTAAAAAAAAATTAAGCATTTAAAACTTGAGAATACATTTCACAATTTCTTGAGAAAGCCACTCACCATTAACTGTATTGGTATTGTTTTTTTTTAAGACCAGTAATCATGAATACTTTATAAAGTTCATCATCCTCATTTGCACCAATATATTTCATAGATTCTATCCATGGATAATTTTATTATCAATACATTATATTGTATCATTTACCCGAGCATTTGGAAACCATTAAGCTCAATGTCAAATTACATTCTGTTTATAAAATTTATATTATAATTAGTTAAAAATAAATAGAGAAGTACTCTATAATTAACATCTTATAATTAGCTCCCACGAGAAATTATAATGATTGATGTGAGAACAAAGTAGAACTAACATTATCATTATTAATAAGTTCCAAATTGTAAATTACATTATTCTCTAAATATTCTAACACTACTAAACTAATAATGTGCCATTTTTGCTGTATCATCGTTACATACATACCACAATTGAATCATTACAATATTAATATATATATATATCCTGTATGATTTGTATATATACAATTATCTACAATTATTTGTACAAATATCTATAGTAATAAAATCCCACAGCAGTTTATGGTATATAATATATCTCTTTTACACTTGAAAATAATTGAATTAATTAAAGTAAAGACAGATCAATATATATTTACTTAAAAACATAATAGATAAAAATTACTAAAACAAGCGGGCGGGAGGTAACAAGTTTTCTCTTCATGAAAACTACATAACCCATATGTGCACATTATAATATAGTATTCATATATTACAAGATTAAACTGGAATGTCTACTCAGAAAAGAGAAAATATATTGAATTGGGCAGTGGTTGCATCTGGAATTCTCACACCATAATAAAAACCAATAAAGCCTGCAGTTATTATGAAATATTGGCAGTGGTAATGATGTTTCAGTATTGAACCCATACTTGACTATAGAGCATCATCTGATGATAGCCTTGTTAGTGGGACTACTACTGTTTTTAGTAGAAATAGATCAAATTACTAGTTATCTATGCCAGGTAAGAGGTAAAAATGAGCTGGTTATTTTAAAATCCAAAATTATCAAATAAAATGTTTACCAAATAGTTAAAAATGGTAATTGTTACTATAAAAATTAAATCCACATAAAAATACGAATAATTATTTTAGTAGGACCATTTTTTAAATTCAAATTCAGTACAAATAGTTATGTCTTGCAGCAACATGGATTCCCATTGCTTAATGTTGATTGTTAAATTTAAGTAATAAAACCACTTTGTATTTTTATATTTCAGCCAGTGATATCTCACAGCAAAACATAAATTTTATAAGTATCTTATTGCATATCAATTGTAGATATCATTGACTGCAAAATATATAAGTTGAACAAATTAAGTACTTACGAGGAGAACTCTTAAAGACTTCTTTAAGTTTGTTCCCAAAAGTGGAGAAACCAAATTCTTTCTTCTTCTGTGGTCTGGAATGGAAAGCAATGTAGAATTTTAAATAAACAAGTTTTAGAATACAAAATTAAGAATTTTAATTTACAAGAATACGATGAAGTACAGGGTCCAGCAGAATGATCTAAGATTTGGAATATATATTTTTAAAAAAGCAACCTGTCTATAATTTAAATTTACTACAAGAAAGAACAATATTTGCCATCTTGTTATTTTTATAAATTTCGTTTAAAGATTATATTGCCAAATGTTTGTCTTGATGAGCTAATACATTCCTGAAGTCTCATCCTGAAATTCTGCAGGCATTTGCCTATTCATTGCCTCTTGTATTTATTATGATTTCATGATGAATAAAATCTTTCAATTCTTCAGTTGTAAGCAATTTGCATTTAAAGACTTGAACCTTCAAATATTCTAAGAGAAAATAATCATGAGGGGATAGATCAGGTGAGTGAGTCGGTCATAGTTAGATAAGTCAACCTGGAAAAACTTCTTCCGAAACTTCCAGTCACCATTCCATGCTATGATGGCAACTGAAATGGCTGATGCTGCTTCTATTGCTCAAATACATGGTTCACAACTAAATCATTCAGCTGGACCCTTTATTGAAGAGCTATAAAATAAAAATAACAAGTGGTTAAAGAACTAAATGGTGGCTATAACAAGTAGGGTGTTCAAAAAAAGGATGCAACTTGTAGTTAAATTATTGCAATTTTTTCTTTATAGTCCTGAAAACAGTAGTTACAGACTTTTTAGAGGGTTTTCTGAATGATATATGATTAAGAATTTTCAGCAGTTAATAAGATAGTTTTAACCAAAGTTCATTAATTTCTCTTCATTCTCAGTCTCATGAAATTTATCTACCATACATGCAATATCGTTGACTAGTTAAGGAGTACAGCATGGGGAAAATTTTTACCATATATTTATGTCTTCACACATTTGTAAAAATTTATGCACAAAATATGTTCATCCTGAGATAACTGACACAACAGAAAAGAATGGATTCTTGAATCAGACTAGGGCAAGATGGCAATCATTTCAACTGCTCAATACTGTTATTTCTATGTATAGTCTTGTGATAGAACAAAATATTGTAGCCTAAAATTTTAGATATGCATAAATTCTACCCTTTTATCCATAAGGTTACATTGCTTATGAAATTTCCTGTACATATTTCAAGTTTCAGCCGAGGTTTTACATACCAAGCATCAGCCATGTGAACAAAAACATTATCTTATATTTTATAAAATCAACACTAAACATAATCATGAAACAGGAAAATACAAAATGACTTAGTGGATTGGAGATAAAGCAAGTAGAAAGTTCAGAAACCCTTTTTATAAGCAAACTTTTCTGTAACTTCATACAATCAGTAATCTAAACATTGATTTATCCATCATGCATCATCATCATGTAAATAATAGAATATAAGAAAAATTTTGAGAGTTACTCTAGCAAATCTCCTGCATGATAAATGAAACTTAACTCTCTTCAGGGATTATTATTTGTATATTAATGTTTAGGTAAAGCTTGGAAACCAGTGAAGATCAGACTCTCTGTAGTAATTACTGTGAGTTTGATCTTCACCGAGTACCAAGCTTACTAAATACAAGTAATAATCCCTGAAGAGAGTTATGGTAATAACATAGGAAAATCTAATATTAAAACTTTTGATAAAAATCATTGTAAATACTCTGGTGGCAACTTCAAAGAATGTAGTGTCAATAAATTTTTCAGGATTATTCAAGACGCATAATTTTTCAGAATATCTAATATTCTAGTTTTACTGTAGCCCAATATTACTACTTATAGCAAAATGTAATAAATGAAATTTATATCACTTCTAGTTATTTCCTTCTTTTTTTAATAATGCCTATCCTATAATCTTTTTTGTTAATTAAAAATTTATATCAAATTGTTACAAATGATGAATCCACATCAAAGGAAACATTTACCAACTCAATTTTTTATATTTTATTATCAAGTTAATATTGTTTTGTGAATAATTTTATGGAGTTTTTATAGAGTAATATTTTTTTTTGTAATTCAAGTAAGTGACACTGAAGATATTGATCAATCTAAATAGATTTGTTTTTTTGGTCCAGACTGTTAGTCAAATTAAGCAGTATATTTATTTTATATCTTCAACCTGAAGAAGTACTATAAACCTAATTAGTAATTTTAATCAAATGTAAATAGTTATTTTAGTAAATTTCTTTTTTTTTTTAAGAATGCAAATTTAATTTCTACCCAAATAGTTATTATATCTTGCAATGAAAAGGCTCCTCACTGATAATTGTTTTATTGTTTTGAAACTCCTTTTAAATCATAGTCCAACTTTCATTATAAGGAACCATTTTTATATTAAACCTTCCCCTGAGTCCAATAAGTATGTATATCAAATTTAGTAACTCTATATCAAACGGTTTTTGGTTATTTATAGAGAATAGACAACAAACTTACCAATTATCTATATAGATGATATAAAACATCTGATTTTTTTTTCATAATATAAAAATTATCTATCATTTTATAATAAATAGATATAAAACAGTTGTTTATTTAACAATGCTATATTTTACATCTATATTTCCTTACTGTACCTTTATAAAGAAGGCTGTATATCTTTAAGATTTCCAAAGAAAGCAGCAGGAATCCGTGTAAATCAAGAATATTAACTTCCTGGAATCATTTCAAAATTCTAAATATTCTTGAAGCCTTCTAGATTATTAAAGAATATGAAAATACAGCCAATACAAGGGCAAAGTGAGAAATTTATGCAATAATAATAAAGAAGAACATTATTTAAACAATCAACTCTTAATTCACAAATTGGGAAGAAAACTTAAGTAAAATACTAACCCTTATTTCATACAATGCATCATAGTGGTATCTATGGATAAGAGAGAAATAGACAAGATTACTAAATGATGTGAACAAACTGTAAGGAAGTTCTTTTCCAATGTTAATGGACCCTGAGAGTGTGACTTAGGACAATCCACTATTTGAATCCTTATTCATATTCATAGAAAAGGTGTCCAATAGTAGAAAAGCTGGTCCATGTACTGAGCTACACAATTTACTATCAATGATTAAGCCCAAATTAATTTCAAATAATAAGAGTTGTTTGAAATTAGCAATAGCTGACATGTTTTGCAAAAATATGTCTTTATCGATACTATGAAAAGATTTTATGATATCAAGATTTGTTTCACAAATCATCAATAGAACAGAAAGATGCTGAGTATTGGTTGCTTGGGAGTGCAATAATGATAAGCAAGTGTGTGTGAGAATATTGACTGCTAAAAATGTAGTAGTCAAGGGAGATGTGAATTGGGTGAGGTATACAAAACAAACAAAAAAACAGGGCAGCCCAAAAGAGAGACAAGCTGACAAGTTAAAAGTCTGAACAGAGACAAGCTAAGGTGTAATGTCAAATTTCAACACATATAGACTTTTTATATTTGATGCCGATGGCTAATCCATAAAAAATCGATACAATTAATGTAGAGGTTTGCATGAAATTATCAAAAACTCCAATTAGTCATGCTAAGTGGTCATGAGAGCAGGTCAATGCACTGCCCACACAGACATGAAGTTGAGGTTCACTGTTTGAGGAACCCCATAATAAAGAACATTTGGTTTGAAACTTGATATTTAGTGGCCAGTCAGAGAGTAGAAGCTGTAACAAAGGGACTGAAAACAGAAAGTACCCACCAAAGATATAAGAGAGTAGGTTCTAACCACAAACAAGAAAAGAAACACAAAACTCATGAATCTCCACTGAAACAGCTAGTGACCCATGCACCCATTTTCACATATTTCAAAAGCCTCAGTAAATGAAAAAAAAATAAATAAACAATAATCATTTGTTTTGCCACATAGTTGTATGGTTTGTGTATTCTATCAAATACTAATAGTTTTCAATAGATTTATTTGACTATAGATGGGACCTCTACAGGTACTACACCTCCTGAATCAGAGAGAAACCTAAGACATAATGGCAAATAAAGAGATACCTACACTCTCCAGGAATTTTTAGATGGAGCCCTCAACAATGAATGGCAGTTTAAAATCAATACTCTGGACAGCTAGAGGGAGAGACAAAGATTGTGTTTTTGCATTTGTTTTTCCTCACTATCGAAGATGATCACTCATCATCATTATCACATAACAGCAGAAAAAGCTGCCAGTAGATTAGGATTGCTAGACTATCACTGAGGATTGGAGGGGGGGATTTTAGCAAGTCATAAGTGACCAAACACCAATAGTTAAGCTTTAAATTTGAAATTTGGAAAATTACCTGAAAATCTGTTTTGTATATTGCTATTATAGGATAGCATATAACTAAGATTATTTCATTGAATTATTAGGTTCATTTCTATTTATTCATTCTGTCTATAATGGAAAATAATGAACTTTTTAATTAACTTTAATGGTAATTTTTCCCTCTTCAGAATGAGGTAAATTCTATATAACCTTTGGTTTTAAAATGCTAGTTCTTCTGAATAAATAACACTTTGACAGACAGAATCATTGCCTGTTATTCTAATGTCCACAGTAGAAAAGAGATTTTAAAAAGAACATTCTAACTCTAAAATGATATTGATGTCATTCATAATAGAATAGAAAAGCAATGAGAGAAAACAAGAAACAAGTAAATATAATCAGCCTCAAAATGATATAAAAATTCTCAAGATTTAAAACCTATCATGTACTGACACTTCATTTGAAGTGAAAGTAATGAGACAACAAAAGGCAGAAAACAAGTTGAATATGCACAATAATTCATTAATGAATTTATTGCATGAGAAAATCACAATAAAACAGAGAAAACTAATGAATGAGGAATATATCGCAGGTTTCAATAAGGTCATCAGACAGTTTTCTGCCACACATTGGCAAAATTCCAGCGCAATTAGCATTTTAAATCAATAAGGAAATTGGCTTCAATTTTTGAAATGTTTATAACTTTATAATTTATAATTAATATATTGCTTAAAAGCTATGTCTGGCAGCATCAAGTCACATCCTAGTTAATAACATTTCTATAGCAATTAATTGCAAAATAATATGAATAATAGAAAATACTCTAGTTACAATGTTTTTTTTAATGTTACCATCCTTTTAGAAATGATAATGTTTGAAATAAGCATGAACCAAAAGATCCTTTTTTATTAACTAATTATTATGTAGTTGCAAATTGGATCAGAACTCTGTTATGCTATTAGTGCTAACAAGTATCTCTCTACAATGTGTATTTTGCAGTGTTATGGTAACATGGATAACAAAATGCAGACAATTAGAATATAGATTAGGGCTTAATTCTTACAAAGTCTTGCATTAAGGATTTTTTTTAAGTAGGGAAAATATTTTC
>JALAJA010001560.1:0-26131 GCA_023376005.1 Doryteuthis pealeii | reverse complement strand
TAATAAATGATTTCCTCTACCCTCAAGAAACAATGTGTGATGATATGAGAAATCGGAGATGGTTTTAAGCTAACTGAAACAATAATCTATTGCGAAACAAATAGATCGGACAGATCGAAACAATTTATAAAGAAAGATGTGCATTCAAACATGTTAATAGATAAAGAAATTTGGCATCACTTACATCATCATCATCAACAACAACGAAAGCAAATCAGATAAGTGCAAATGTATATTTCACTCAGTAAACATAACAGTCAGGGGGCAATCAAAAGTGTAGGCGGCAAATATGTGACTAGCCCAAGGTACTGATAGTGCTGGCAGTCACCTAGTAGGTACCAAGTAGTAGGAGATACCTACCCAACTCATATTCATAGCCACTTATTACATATACAGGACATAACCAAAATATTCAAATAATTCATTAAAAACGTGAATTAAATTTCTGAAAAGATTATTTTACCGCGTTTATAACTTCACAAAATCAATATTTTAGTGCCTTACGTATCCTTTTTGTCGAAATATGTTGCCTGCTAATTAACAGACAATTAGAACCTAGCTGAAACCCCAACCTACAGAAAGGATTTTAAGTTACATAGACAGAACATTAAGTTATCTGCCCGCATTTATGAATCAAATTTACAAGAGTTTGAAAATGCAATGTACAAAAAACTATTTTTTAGCATTTACTCCAGTGAGAAAACAGCAATAATATATATATATTATATATATATATATATATATATTATCGTTAGAGCCATTTCATTCATGTATAGTATTATCACCACTTCATCTTTTGGCTGCATGCAATCAAAGGATCCTAACACCTATAAACACATCAACGTTCTCTAATTTGATTTATATAATATCAATTTTGCTAGTTTTCTTTTTCATTTTCTCATGTATTTATGTATCTTCCAATTTTCTGCAGTAGAAGCAAAACTAAAAGAAAAAAAAAATGACAAGATTAATCAAATTTGGGAAAATTACACATTTTTAATGATTTCTTTTTAAGTTACATATATTATACAAATAATATATGATACGTATTTCATATTTATATTTTCAAATATATTATTTCGGACGAACGGAACTGCTATGTCGAAGGAAGAGGTTTAGGTTTCTTTGTTTAATAGTATCAATGTCAAGCTACGTAGGTTATTTTCATAAAAAAAATAGCTAAGGGGATTCATACCTTTCTCAAGAGTATTAGTCCGAACATGATGGTAATAGCGCGACTGTAATTCGAACTCGCATACGATGATGTCACAGCCCAACACATTATCCACCCACCATGGGAACGTACCTGGAGGATTTGAGTGACACCAGCTTTCTAAAAAGAAAGTGTACAGATAATCTGGAAACATGGTTCGTTTTCAGGACCGTACGAGGGAGTGAGCCATTGAAGCGAGACGCAGAATAGAGGACTCTTCAAAAAGAGTTTATGACCTGATAAAAGTGTCCCCCTTTTGTCGTGTATGACTTAATTTGAGATTTATTCTGTCTTTATTTATTTGAATTATAGTATTTTTTTCTCTAATTCTTTACACATGTGTCCAAGTGGTTCCCCCGTGTTGCTTTATTTTGAATTACTACTTCCAACAAGCTTTGGACTGCTGATTAGGAATCCTCCACTTTAAATAGAGACGTCTATTTTCTTTTCTATTCTATGCCAAATGTGATATGTCATTAAATAAAGGAACCAAACCAAACGCTATTTGCATTTCTCTATTTGCTCCATTTAGTAAACAGGAATGAACAATGAATGCAACATTATTTTTAATCAAAAATACCGCTTGGCATTTAATGAACTTATACCAGTGAGTTTTCCATTTGTTGAAGCTCCTCTGAGAATCATCTTTACACATGTGCAATGCAACACCATAACGTTTCTTTTAATCTCATCTTCATTCTCAAATTTTACCGTTGAGATAAATTTTCAGTTTTTGAAAACAAAAAGGTTTCTCAGTTAGCTCTGCTGTAATACAATCATATGTTAAAACGAAACTACCAAAAAGAAGCTATGACCATTGGACACTGACTCATTTCGATTTCATCTAGATATCATCACTTTATCATATGAGTGGCTCAGCTGTACAAAATCTTAAAATCTTAAAATCAAACAAAAATTAAAGCATCAGTCCCGATGCATTTTGATCACACTAGTATATATGTGTAATACTACCTGGTCACGTTCGTTCACAAATGTAATACTACCCTGGTCACAGGCCAAATGTAATTACTACGGTGGTCGCGGCAACAAATGTAATACTATGCCGTTCTGCGGGAAGCACCAAATGTACCAATATGCTGTGCGGCCGCGAATCTAACACGATGGGTGTTATTTGACCCACAGGAAGTTGAGGAGCTTGTTTTCGGCTGTACCTGAAAGTGACCAAATTCACCAATGTTGTTCCACAATTACAACGACGCGTTTTTAATAATAAAAGACCTTTATTAGTTATAAGGTGATAAAAATCATGTACAATCACAAAGGGTGTTCGAAGTTGAAGTGGAGTCGGAATTTTGTGGACTGACTGGCGATTTATGTGAGTTCTGATTCAAATTCAGGTCTTTGAGTAGCAAGATGACAAAGCAAAGACGGCAACAAGGGCTCTGAGACGAGCTATCAATCTACTATGGAAGCAGTTGTCCGATCAGGTCAAGATCCAGTTGTCCGATTTGACTTGGAACCCTTTTGGGACCTCTTTTATGGCTCCAACCCCTGAATTCAGGGCTCTGATTGGCCAGCCAATAGAAACGCCGGACCAGTGGCCCTACAGTGTAAACATCAGGAGGCGTACAAAAAAACACCCACGCGGTCGCATCTGATTTGACAGCCAATCAAAACCATGGCCCTGGTTACACATCTTGGAGGGGCAACAAGTCTCCGCCCCAGTTCCTGATTGGGTGAGGCACCTGATAATATTTTATTATTATATAAATGGTCTTGTGCCAGACTATCTGTCAGTTTCTATGATAATTCACAGGAATTGGTCTGGGATTACCTGTCGAATTGTTATTCTTAACTAAATCAACATTTTTAAGATTTAATCTTTTAAACTGTCTTTGTGAGTAAATTTTCTTATCTTGTGCAGTCTTCAAAGAATGACAATAATATATGTATATGACAACAATATATAAAACAGCTATTCATTTTATATCAACCGAATTTAGCCTTTAACTTTCTTTGTTCGAGTAATTTTTCTTATCTTGTGGACGTTACCCCATCACTGACTTGTACTCTGATATAAGTCGCCTGTACGACACAACTGTTATTTTTATACCCAAAAGTTAACCAAAATTGTTTTTCAAGTATCTAATGAAATATCGCCAGTCAATCCATAACACTACTACAGTGTTATATATGTAAGTATTATGTCTATTATATAGTTATATATTTAACTTACGATGCATCAAAAATGCGGTATTGATTCTTGGTGGAATGTTCTGATTAAACCATGGAATTTGCACAGAGCCAGCAAGTTACAAATTCAATTCATAAATGGAAAAATGATCTTATTAACTAATATTTCAGTACAGTAAATTGATAAAATGATAAAGTTTTTAACTTGGAACAATACTGGAAGAAAATGTTTGGCACGATCAGTCATCCATGTAGATAGTTTAGAAATAGAATATTATAAATGATTTATAAACAATCAGTTCAATTCTGTCAAGCATTTTAATAGATAAGGAATACATGCTTTAAACCACTAAAAAGATATTGACAATTAATATTTCTGTACAGAGTTAAAAGAAACTTTCCTATGCCAAATGTGAAACATTCAATTTTAAAATTAATAAATAATCAGATAATATTAAACAAGTCACAAGAAAATTAGTTTGTGACTAATTAATTGTAATATAGATAAATTTAATTAACAGATCTTTTGTCGTATTATGTTTCATAACATGCTACAAAAAAAGAAGAAAAAAAAACAACAGCTGTGTTACCAACAAAGTCTTCATAAGGTGATAACACTGATGAAGTAAATGTAGAACTATTTGTTAAATTTTTAGATGGGGCTTTTGATAATTTTTATTATCTGGATTTTTTTCTGAATGTTGTCATCTTTATTATTATATAACACAACGTTTCGGCCGATTAAAAACTAAATAAAATACACACACACACACATTATCACGTAGTATAAAAAAGGGGATGCTGTTACTTCAATGAAATAGGGTATTTTCCATTAATTATAATTAAATAATAATACACACACATACTAAACACACACACACAATTAACTTAGCATAAGCGTGGGAAGCTGTTATGTAGTTTAATTTTAATAGATTTCTTCCTCACATTTGAAGATCAACAAAGAAGCCCAGCACATATTAGTCCGGAGAGCATTAGGCTAAAACCACAAGGTTCCTAGTTCGATACGGCCTTCGCAACTCAGCATATGAGTAGCACAGGGATATGTGCAGTAAGGAGCTGTGTAGTGTGGCGCTCCATCTCCGAGGCACAAACCGTCTCCTTGGTCTAGTGCTAGTGAAAAGGGGATATACTCCCTCGCTGATTGGCTGATACCGACTTTAAGCCACCCGACACTTTACTATATGGTGTTCGGGATAAATTTGACATATTTATATTTGATGATTTTTCTCCGTAGTTTGGAGGTATTGACGCACACTACACATCATTTAAAAGCTTGGACCCTTCTTCATCCATATACGTGATGACAGAATGGATGACTGAAACCCAGCTGAATAGAGATTATGGTTGACCCAATGCTCTCTGAACACTGTAAAAAACAATCAAGCATAAACTGGAGAATTGCAATGGAGACTACGAGGCTGTAACTAGAAGAAGCATACATAACAAATGATCTGATTGCATTCGTACAGCAGAATTCCTTGAAAATATGCCAGAAAAAATGTTGGAGGACCCTCAGATATCTACGTGGAGTGCTTTAAACACTGTAGACAATCCCTGGGTAACAAGGGATAAGCAATGGTGGCCATATGTAGCATCAGGATTCGGCACCTGCCACACCTCTGGAAAAGTCAAAAAAATTTTTTACGACTACACCAGTCCCAATGTTTTTGCCTCCGAACTCCCCAGATCTTAACCCAATGGATTATTATGTATGGGCACTGCGTATAAAATAACTATCATTTATAAAATTCATTTATTGATAAATCAACACTGAAAATTTCATTAAAATCGGATTATTCCCTGATTTTTGGTAATTTCTTTCCAATCAGGGTAAATTTATTTGGTAAAATATGGATATTACGGCAACTTTGCCAGTGCCTAATATTTTTCATTTAGAAGAATTTTTTGTATCTTTATCCTTCACAAAATATAAGTATAAATGAATATAAATAAACTTTGTGTTAAAAATCTGGTTGTTATTCTAACATTACTTGCAGTCATAATAAAAATAAATTACAGGGCCGGTAAATAAACATAAAAGTAGGTTTGTCTTAAATAATAGCGTCTTCCTAAATTGTTTACTCACAATTATTTTTTTCTCCTTTTGATCTCTATAAATTTAAAAAAAAAATTTAATAAATAACTAATTTTTTAAAAATCTATTTTAAACATGATATCAATTTTATTTATTTATTTTATTATTTATTTAATTCATTATTTACAACCAAGGAAACAATTTTAAGTCACATTGTGTATGAAATTTTGGTTACATTTTTTTTAGAAATCAAACAATTATCTTATGTTAACTGGGGGTTTAGTCTTCTCTCTGGGTAGAGAGAGAGAGAGAGAAGAGAGAGAGAGAGGGCCATCAGCCGTCAGTCATTGTCTGTTGGAAATGGGGAGTTAATTTCTCTCTCTCTCACACATTGATGCAAATAGAGAAAGTAAGACATATACCGAGTAGGTATTTCTTAATATATTGAGAGGGAAAGAAAGAAACAGGTTATAAGTATAGACAGAGAATGGAGGATGTTGACTTAAATCATATTACGACTAATTAGAACCAAAATGAAATGGAATAATTTTTCAAAACATTAATTAGATTTAAGATTAAATCATATTTGGGATATTTTAAATGTCATTAAATTCCCTAGGAAAAAAGCCTTTAGGTGGAAAAGTTGATTCGCTTAGCTTTAGTATAATATATATATATATATATATATATATATATATATTGGTTCAATGCTAGAAATTAATTCAAATTTATTGAAGTAATAAAAAAGAGAAATAGGGATGAAGAATACATAGTGTTACTTTTTTTCTTCTCACATTTTTTCCATTTACACACGCTCTTCTGATTAAAATCTATATAAAAGAAAAATATCCCAACACAATAGTAATATACATCTAGCAATCATACAGCCTACAGTACGTGAGATTTGACAGTCATGTGCGATATTTTAATGTTAGATTTTAAATCAGATCTGTTTAATAAGAGTACGAGCACTTGAAAATAAACTTCTTACACATTTTGTACAATCATTTGCCCAAACGTATATAATATATAAAAGTAATTGGTAATTTGCTTGAAGCATGTTAAGTATGTTATGAAATAATAAAAATTCGAAGGCAATACAATGCGTAAAAAATAAGACAAAATAAAAGACATATAAAGACATATAAAACACCTTTTTGTCTTTATTTTTTACGCATTGTATTGCCTTCGAATTTATTATTTTCGTATATATATATATATATATATATTATATATATATAGAGAGAGAGAGAGAGAGAGAGGGGGGGAAGAGAGGGAGAGAGAGAGGGGAAGAGAGAAGTGGGGAAAGAAAGAAGAGAGAGGAATAAACAAACTATTGTTCACTCTGGGTTTAAATAGCTGCCAGCAACTTAAGATCCTTAGATAACCCTCTCAAATTACCATCGTGTGTGTGTGTTTGTGTCTGTCTGTATAGTCTGTGTATTAATGCTTTATTGGTTGATTAGTGCATTGATCCGACTGCAATTATTAATGATTCCTGATTAATCCTGATTTCCATTGGATTGTAAATACATTTTGATTAGAAGAGACGTTTAAAATTGAAATGTGTGCCAAATCTGGACTAGTTTTTGTAGAGATGTTTTCCCTCTGGCAGAATTGAGGGTTTTTGGCTAACAAATTGAATCATAAGTTCCTTTTAGCAATGACAGCACTTTTTGCAAAACACAAATGAATGCAGCAATTACTGAACAAATCTTTGTTATTCATCCTATCAGTATAATGTTGTCATTCTTCCTTTTTATCTTTGTAGGTATTTCCGCTTTCCCTCTGCTATCTATATGCTGATCATACTGCTTCACTGGTTTAAGTCTTATTCTCTTTATTGAATGCATTGGATGAAGGCCAGGGTATCCATTTTATATTGAAAAAGGCAGAGAAAGATAAAAAAATTGATTCTGAATAAATGAGCTCGTCTTGAATACAAATAAAAAAAATTGGGGAAGGGAATAGAGGGGGTATATCTGAATATTTTTGTGCTTTATAGACCTTCATCAAAACATTGAAAAAATCAGCGTCTTTTTGTTTTGTTTTACATACCTGGTCAATTTAGTATAGATATTTACTGTAGATTACAACATAATTTCTTTTTCCCTAGAATGTGCTTATTTAACAAACAAAAATGGAAAAACTGGGCTCAATTGCTTACTTTTATCTATCTTAAAATATAATATATAAATAATAAGGTAGAATTGATATCTAGTTCTTATTATGGGTATTTTTTCATATCTCCTTCCTATTCTAGATTTATATCTTTTTCTTTTCTTTTATTTAATGATTTATATTTTATTTTACTTTGCAAATATCTCTTTTTCCGTTTGGGGAACTTACTTTTTTGTTTTATTTAAAAGAAATGACCAGTTTTATCATTCGTTTAAATAATAAATAAAAACACCAAAATAATATCTAAATGTAATTTTTGTCCTAAAAAAAAAAAGGAATATTTTCAAGCCTCATGATTGAGCATAGAATGATTTTTTTCAACAAAACATCCCTTTAGTATCCTTTTTTTAGGATCAAGATATATATATATATATATATATATAAATTCCAAATGATTATATATATAATTCTGAACATAAAATCGATTTAATAAATAGCTATATTTATATTGCTATATATATACATGGCCTTTTGAGAAAATATACAAACATCTTTCTATCATAAGAATTGGTTGTGGGGCTTTGATGTAACTTAGCAACAAAACATAAATGACTTTACCAACTTTAATGAATTTGTGAAAGTTTTCAGTTCTGATTCAAAAGCGACCAGATGTCCACTGAAATCCTTTAAACAAGTTGAGCCACCCAAAATCAAGGGAATCAGCCGATTAACAGATGCAAGAATTAGAAAATTATTTTGAATATTTGCAGAAAGCTCCAGCTATTTTCGTTATTCCCTATGCTGTTAAATTTCATATTTCATAATTATCTCTTTTAGTAAAACATCACATCCCACCCAGGTTGATCTATCCCCAGTTTGGATTGTCTCCAGCTTGTTAGAAAGGGAAAAAACTGTGGATGAGATTAGGGGACCGAATAAAGGCTGCTGTTGATGCTTCCCTAAAGGAACTTTGCAGCGACCATTTTAAACATTAAAAGGGGAAGCACTTTTGAAGAGAATTAAGTGACCCATTGACGAAAATGATGAGTTAATTAATATTAATGCTAAAAAATAGTCTACCTCGTTTAATGCGTCACTTAATTCTCTTCAAAGTGCTTCCCCTTTATGTTTTAAAATGGTCTGCAAAAGTTCCCTTTAGGGAACATCAACAGCCAGCCTTATTTCTCGTCCCCTTAATCTCATGCCACAGTTTCTCCATTTCAAAACTGGGCAGACAAATCCAAAACTGGGATTAGATCAACCTGGGTGATTGATGTTTTACTAAAAAAAAAGAGGATAAAATTATGAAATATGCAAAAATTAACAGCATTAGGGAATTAACGAAAATAGCTGGATGCTATTCTGCAAAATATTCAAATAATTTTCTAATTCTTGCACTGTTAATCGCTGGATTCCTTGATTGAGGCGTGCTCAACTTGTTAAAGGATTCAGTGGACATCTGGTCGCTTGAATCAGACTGAAAACTTTCACAAATTCATTAAAGTTCGGTAAAGTAATTTATGTTTGTGCTAAGTACATCAAAGCCCCACAACCAATTCTTATGAATAAGAAAAAATGTTTGTATATCTTCAAAAGGGCCATGATATTATATAGCAATATAAATAAGCTATTTATTAAATCGATTTATGTTCAGAATGTATATATATAATCATTTTGGAATTTATATATATATAATATATATATATATTCTGTCCTAAAAAAAGGATACTAAAGGGATGTTTTGTTGGGAAAAAAATCATTCTATGCTCAATCATGGGCTTGAAAATATCCTTTTTTTTTTTAGGACAAAAAATACATTTAGATATTATTTGGTCTTTTTATTTATTATTTAAAAACGCAATGATAAAACTGGTCATTTCTTTTAAATAAAACAAAAAAGTAAGTTCCCCAAACGGAAAATTAAGAGAATTTGCCAAAGCTAAAATAAAAATATAAATACATTAAAAATAAAAGAAAAGAAAAAGATATAAATCTAGATAGGAAAGGAGATATTGGAAAAATACCCATAATAAGCAACTAGTATCAATTCTACCTTATTATTATTCTCTTATATTTTAAGAGATAGATAAAAGTAAGCAATTGAGCCCAGTTTTTCGCATTTTTTGGTGCTAAATAAGCACATTCTAGGGAAAAAGAAATTATGTTGTAATCAATACAGTAAATGATCTATTACCTAAATTGACCAAGGTACATGAAAACAAAACAAAAATACCGGCTGATTTCAATGTTTGATGAAGGTATCATAAGCACAAAAATATTCGAGACTATACTGCCCCTCTATTCCCACAGTTCCCCAATTTTTTTATTTGTATCAATGACGAGGCTCATCTTATTCAATTTTTTCTTCCTTATCTTTTCTCTATGCCTTTCAAATAAAATGGAATAACCCTAGGCCTTCACCAATGCCATTCAATAAAAGAGGAATAAGACTTTAAAACCAGTGAATCCAGATATGTATCAAGACATTATAGATAGCAGAGGAAAGCGGAAATACCTACAAAGATTAAAATACAACGGAAGAATGCACAACCATTTACTGTATAGGATAATAACAAAGATGTGTCAGTTAATTGCTAGCATTCATTTGGTTTGCAAATAAGTGCTGTCATTGACTAAACAGGAACTTATTGATTCAATTTGCTCTCGCCAAAAACCCTCATTCTGCCAGAGGGAAAAACATCTCTACAAAAACTTATGCTCCAGAATTTGGCCACACATTTCCAATTGCTTAAACGTTCCTTCTTCCTAATCAAATGTATTTACAATCCAAAAGGAGATCAGGATTAAATTCCAGGAATACGCTTATAATTGCCTCCAAGCACAACATACACATATATCAACCAATAAACGCTATTACAGTCACAGGACAATACTAGCAGACAGACACAAACACACACACTGACGATGTAATTTGAGAGGCTCTATCTAAGGATCTTTAGTTGCGGTCAGCTATATTTAACCAGAGTGAACAATAGTTTGTTTATTCCTCTCTCTCTCTTTCTTTCCCCCACCTCTCTCCTTCCCCCTCTCTCTCCTCTCTTCCCCCTCTCTCTCTCTCTCTCCTCTCTATCATATACTATAATATATATTATGATATATATTATACGAAATAATAAAAATTCGAAGGCAAATACAATGCGAAAAAAATAAAACAAAAGGTGTTTTATATGCTTTTATATGTCTTTGTAATTTTGTCATTTATTTATTTACGCATTGCTATGCCCTTCGAACGAATTTTTTAATTAATTCATAAACATACTTAAACAATAGCTTCAAGCAATTACCAATTACTTATATATATTATCACGTTATTGGGCCAATGATTGACTACAAAATGTGTAAGAAGTTTATTTTCAAGTGCTCGTACTCTTATTAAAACAGATTCTTGATTTAAAATCTAACAATTTAATAAAAATTCGCACATGACTAATCTCAACGTACTGTAGGCTGTATGATTGCTAGATGATTATATTACTATTGGTGTTGGATATTTTCTTAATAGATTTTAATCAGAGAGCGTGTGTAAAATTGGAAAAAATGTCGAGAAGAAAAAAAAAAAGTAAACACTATGTATTCTTCATCCCTATTTCTACTTTTTTGATTACTTCAATAGATTTTGATATTAATTTCTAGCATTGAACCAATATATATATATTAGTAGATATATATATTAATATAATTATACTAAAGCCTAAGCGGAATCTAACTTTTTCCACCTTAAAGGCTTTTCCTAGGAATTTAATGACATTTAAAATACATCCCAATAATATGAATTTAATTCTTAAATCTTTAATAATGTTTTGAAAATATTCCATTTCATTTGCGTTTCTAATTTAGTCGTAATATGATTTAAGTCAACAATCCTCCATTTCTCGTCTATACTAAACCTGTTTCTTTCTTTCCCTCCAATATATTAAGAATACCTAACCGGTATTATGTCTTACTTTCTCTATTGTGCCATCAATGTGTGAGAAAGAGAAATAAACTCCCTATTTCCAACAGACAATGACTGACGGCTGATGCCCTCTCTTCTCTCTCTCTTCTCTCTCTCCTCTCACCTACCCAGAGAGAAGACTAAACCCAGTTAAACATAAGATAATGTTTGATTTCTAAAAAAAATGTAAACAAAATTCATACACAATGTTGACTTAAAATTGTTTCCTTGGTTGTAAATAAATGAATTTAAATATAAATAATATAAATAAAGAAATAAAATTGATAACATGTTTTAAATAGATTTTTAAAAAATTAGTTTAATTATTAATTTTAAATTTATAGATCAAAGGAGAAAAAATAATTGTGAGTAAACAATTTAGGAAGACGCTATTATTAAGACAAACCTACTTTTATGTTTATTTTACCGGCCTATAAATATTTTTTATTATGACTCAAGTTATGTTAGAATAACAACACAGATTTAACACAAAAAGTTTATTTATATTCATTTATACTTATATTTTGTGAAGGATAAAGATACAAAAAATTCTTCTAAATGAAAAATATTTAGGCACTGGCAAAGTTGCCGTAATATCCATATTTTACCAAATAAATTTACCCTGATTGGAAGAAAATTACCAAAAAATCAGGGAATAATCCGATTTTAATGAAATTTTCAGTGTTGATTTATCAATAAATGAATTTTATTAATGCATAGTTATTTTATACCAGTGCCCATACATAATAATCCATTGGGTTTAAGATTCTGGGGAGTTCGGAGGCAAAACATTGGGACTGGTGTAGTCGTAAAAAATTTTTTTGACTTTTTCCAGAGTGTGCAGGCGTGCCGAATCCTGATGCCATACATATGGCCAACCATTGCTTATCCCTGTTACCCAGGATTGTCTACAGTGTTTAGCAAAACTCCACGTAGATATCTGAGGGTCCTCCAACACTTTTTTCTGCATATTTTCAAAGGAATTTTCTGCTGTACGAATGCAATCAGATCATTTGTTATGTTGCTTTCTTCTAGTTACAGCCTCGTAGTCTCCATTGCAATTCTCCAGTTTATGCTTGATTGTTTTTACAGTGTTCAGAGAGCATTGGTCAACAACCATAATCTCTATTCAGCTGGGTTTCAGTCATCCATTCTGTCATCACGTATATGGATGAAGAAGGGTCCAAGCTTTTAAATGATGTGTAGTGTGCGTCAATACCTCCAAACTACGGAGAAAAATCATCAAATATAAATATGTCAAATTTATCCCGAACACCATATAGTAAAGTCGTCGGGGCTTAAAGTCGTATCAGCCAATCAGCGAGGGAGTATATCCCTTTTCACTAGCACTAGACCAAGGAGACGGTTTTGTGCCTCGGAGATGGAGCGCCACACCTACCATCAGCTCCTTTACTGCACATATCCCTTGCTACTCTATTGCTGAGTTTGCGAAGCCGTATCGAACTAGGAACCTGTGTGTTTCTAGCCTAATGCTCTTACCGACTAATATGTGCTGGGCTTCTTTTTTGTTGATCTTCAAATGTGAGGAAGAAAAATCTATTTAAAATTTAAACTACATAACAGCTTCCCACGCTTATGCTAAGTTAATTGTGTGTGTGTGTTAGTATGTGTGTGTATTATTATTTAATTATAATTAATGGAAAAATACCCTATTTCATTGAAGTAACAGCATCCCCTTTTTTATACTACGTGATAAATGTGTGTGTGTGTGTATTTTATTTAGTTTTAATCGGCCGAAACGTTGTGTATATAATAATAAAGATGACAACATTCAGAAAAATCCAGATAATAAAAATTATCAAAAGCCCCATCTAAAAATTTTAAAACAAATAGTTCTACATTTACTTCATCAGTGTTATCACCTTATGAAGACTTTGTTGGTAACACAGCTGTTGTTTTTTTTTTTCTTTTTTTTGTAGCATGTTTATGAAACATAATACGACAAAAGATCTGTTAATTAATTTATCTATATTACAATTAATTAGTCACAAACTAATTTTCTTGTGACTTGTTTAATATTATCTGATTATTATTAATATTTAAAATTGATGTTCAACATTTGGCATAGGAAAGTTTCTTTTAACTCTGTACAGAAATATTAATTGTCAATATCTTTTTATGGTTTAAAGCATGTATTCCTTTATCTATTAAAATGCTTGACAGAATTGAACTGATTGTTTATAAATCATTTATAATATTCTTATTTCTAAACTATCTACATGGATGACTGATCGTGCCAAACATTTTCTTCCAGTATTGTTCCAAGTTAAAAACTTTATCATTTATCAATTACTGTACTGAAATATAGTAATAAGAATCATTTTTCCCATTTATGAATTGAATTTGTAACTTGCTGGCTCTGTGCAAATTCCATGGTTTAATCAGAACATTCCACCAAGAATCAATACCGCATTTTTGATGCATCGTAAGTTAAATATATAACTATATAATAGACATAATACTTACATATATAACACTGTAGTAGTGTTATGGATTGACTGGCGATATTTCATTAGATACTTGAAAAAACATTTTGGTTAACTTTTGGGTATAAAAATAACAGTTGTGTCGTACAGGCGACTTATATCAGAGTACAAGTCAGTGATGGTGGGGTAACGCAACACAAGATAAGAAAAATTACTCGAACAAAAGAAAGTTTAAAGGCTAAAATTCGGTTGATATAAAATGAATAGCTGTTTTATATATATGTTGTCATATACATATATATATTGTCATTCTTGTGAAGACTGCACAAGATAAGAAAATTTTACTCAACAAAGACAGAAGTTATAAAGATTAAATTCTTAAAAATGTTGATTTAGTTAAGAATAACAATTCGACAGGTAATCCCAGACCAATTCCTGTGAATTATCATAGAAACTGACAGATAAGTCTGCACAAGACCATTTATATAATAATAAAAATATTATCAGGTGCCTCACCAATCAGGAAACTGCGGCGGAGACTTGTTGCCCCCCTCCAAGATGTGTAACCCAGGGCCATGGTTTTGATTGGCTGTCCAATCAGATGCGACGCCGTGGGTGTTTTTTTGTACGCCTCCTGATGTTTACACTGTAGGGCCACTGGTCCGGCGTTTCTATTGGCTGGCCAATCAGAGCCCTGAATTCAGGGGTTTGGAGCCCATTAAAAGAGTCCCAAAAGGGTTCCAAGTCAAATCGGGACAACTGGATCTTGACCTGATTCGGACAACTGCTTCCAGTAGATTGATAGCTCCGTCTCAGAGCCCTTGTTGCCGTCTTTGCTTTGTCATCTTGCTACTCAAAGACCTGAATTTGAATCAGAACTCAACATAAATCGCCAGTCAGTCCACAAAATCCGACTCCACTTCAACTTCGACACCCCTTTGTGATTGTACATGATTTTTATCACCTTATAACTAATAAAGGTCTTTTATTTTAAAAACGCGTCGTTGTAATTGTGGAACAACATTGGTGAATTTGGTCACTTTCAGGTACAGCCCGAAACAAGCTCCTCAACTTTCCTGTGGGTCAAATAACACCCATCGTGTTAGATTCGGCGCCGCAACAGCATATTGGTACATTTGGTGCCTTCCCGCAGAACGGCATAGTATTACATTTGTTGCCGCGACCACCGTAGTATTACATTTTGGTTCCTGTGACCAGGGTAGTATTACATTTTGTGAACGAACGTGACCAGGTAGTATTACACATATATACTAGTGTGATCAAAATGCATCGGGACTGATGCTTTAATTTTTGTTTGATTTAAGATTTAAGATTTTGTACAGCTGAGCCACTCATATGATAAAGTGATGATATCTAGATGAAATCGAAATGAGTCAGTGTCAATGGTCATAGCTTCTTTTTGGTAGTTTTCGTTTTAACATATGATTGTATTACAGCAGAGCTAACTGAGAAACCTTTTCTTGTTTTCAAAACTGAAAATTTATCTCAACGGTAAAATTTGAGAATGAAGATGAGATTAAAAGAAACGTTATGGTGTTGCATTGCACCATGTGTAAAGATGATTCTCAGAGGAGCTTCAACAAATGGAAAACTCACTGGTATAAGTTCATTAAATGCCAAGCGGTATTTTGATTAAAAATAATGTTGCATTCATTGTTCATTCCTGTTTTACTAAATGGAGCAAATAGAGAAATGCAAATAGCGTTTGGTTTGGTTCCTTTATTTAATGACATATCAACATTTGGCATAGAATAGAAAAGAAAATAGACGTCTCTATTTAAAGTGGAGGATTCCTAATCAGCAGTCCAAAGCTGTTGGAAGTAGTAATTCAAAAAAAGCAAACACGGGAACCACTTGCGACACATGTGTAAAAGAATTAGAGAAAAAATACTATAATTCAAATAATAAAGACAGAATAATCTCAAATTAAAGTCATACAGACAAAAGGGGGGACACTTTATCAGGTCATAAACTCTTTTTGAAGAGTCCTCTATTCTGCGTCTCGCCTCAATGGCTCACTCCCTCGTACGGTCCTGAAAACGAACCATGTTTCCAGATTATCTGTACACTTTCTTTTAGAAAGCTGGTGTCACTCAAATCCCTTCAGGTACGTTCCCATGGTGTGGTGGATAATGTGTTGGGCTGTGACATCATCGTATGCGAGTTCGAATTACAGTCGCGCTATTACCATCATGTTCGGACTAATACTCTTGAGAAAAGTATGAATCCCCTTAGCTATGTTTTTTTATGAAAATAACCTACGTAGCTTGACATTGATACTATTAAACAAAGAAACCTAAACCTCTTCCTTCGACATAGCAGTTCCGTTCGTCGAAATAATATTATTGAGAATACTATAAATATGAAATACGTATCATATATTATTTGTATATATATGTAACTTAAAAAGAAATCATTAAAAATGTGTAATTTTCCCAAATTTGATTAATCTTGTCATTTTTTTTCTTTAGTTTGCTATCTACTGCAGAAAATGGAGATAACATAAATACATGAGAAAATGAAAAGAAAACTAGCAAAATTGATATTATATAAATCAAATTAGAGAACGTTGATGTTTATAGTGTTAGGATCTTTGATTGCATGCAGCCAAAGATGAAGTGGTGGATAATACTATACATGAAATGAAATGGCTCTAACGATATAATATAATATATATATATATATATATATATATATATTATCTGCTGTTTTCTCACTGGAGTAAATGCTAAAAAATAGTTTTTGTACAATTGCATTTTCAAAACTCTTGTAAAATATTGAATTCAATAAATGCGGGCAGATAACTTAATGTTCTGTCTATGTAACTTAAAATCCTTTCTGTAGGTTGGGTTTCAGCTAGGTCTAAATTGTCTGTTAATTAGCAGGCAACATATTTCGACAAAAAGGATACGTAAGGCACTAAAATTATTGATTTTGTGAAGTTATAAAACGCGGGTAAAATAATCTTTTCAAAATTTAATTCACGTTTTTAATGAATTATTTGATTTGGTTATGTCCTGTATATGTAAATAAGGTGGCTATGAATATGAGTGGGTAGGTATCTCCTACTACTTGGTACCCTAGGTGACTGCCAGCACTATCAGTACCTTGGGCTAGTCACATATTGCTCCTAACACTTTTGATTGCCCCCTGACTGTTATGTTTACTGAGTGAAATATACATTTGCACTTATCTGATTTTTTCGTTGTTGTTGATGATGATGATGCTAAGTGATCCAAATTTCTTTATCTATTAACATGTTTGAATGCACATTTTCTTTAAATTGTTTCGATCTTCCGAATCTATTTCTTTTCCAATAGCATTTATTGTTTCAGTTAGCTTAAAACCATCTCCGATTTCTTCATATCATCCACACATTGTTTCTGAGGGTAGAGGGAAAATCATTTATTACATCCTTATCTATCACATATTTAATAACGATATACATTATGAGAGACCGCACAATTCATCTGCCTCACTGTTCTTGTTTGTTAACGTCGAACTATTATATAGTGATCTCTCCATATAAGTTGATAGTATCAGCATGGTTTGTTTAGAGACAGTCGATACTCGTTTTCAACTCCTTATCTATTCACATGGTTGACATCATCACCTTCTATTTGTTTAAAGACTGATCAAAATCATTTAATTCTTGATCTAATTGGCTTTGTCTGATAGTATGAACAAATTTTTCGAGAATGGTTCAGGCTTCAACCATTTTGCCAAAACACAGCTTCAGACTAAGGATCAATCAGACAGCTAAAGTTAGAAAAGATCAACTTGGCGCTTTTGTCTGACGTGCCATGAAAGAGAAAGGAGAAGCGAAGCTAAGAAATTACTAATTGCAATTATCAATAAAGGTAATTGCTGGTAGGTAATATTAATTAAGAACTGGACCACCTTTATAACAGACAAGGGTTCTTGTTGCGCTTTATATATGCCTATCAGCTTAATGTCTTTGAAAACTGCTAGCGGATGCGTGACGGATGGTTCTTTCTCATGCTATTGATGCTATTCAAATGCCTCTAGTCATTCTTCTACCTCTCATGACCCCATCTCAGTTTTCGACCACTAAAATAAACAATCACTACCAAACAACCAAAATGTCGCCCTCATCGTAGTCATGGCGGTGATTTTGTGGTCATTTCACCTTTGCCTAAACAAAACACTATATTTCTAGTTAAGCCTCCTCTGCTAAATCATGAATAATGTATCTTTTGATCTCTGACCCGATGTTCGTAGCTGGGAATATATTCTTTCATGGGTTGGTGTGGGAAGGGTCAGTTTAGGTGGAGAAGAGAAGAGATAGAAGGAAGAGTTCCTAGAAAGGTACAAATGAGAGTAGGGAAAGTGAAAAAGAGAAAAAGAAAAAAGGATGAAGATATATGGGAACAGAGAAAAGGAAATAAATGTAGCAGGAATATAACAGCAGGTCTGTTCACAGGAAAAAAATGCTAAACGTTTTAGAATAGTGAGGAGACTAGTTTTCTTGTCCGAATTTTTGTCAGTCTGTGATTATTGTAATTCGGTGTTTTATAAGACAGATTATATTTTCTATGTCTATGTTGCTCATAATTGTTGTCGACCATCTAAACTCGGCTTTCTTCTGTGTAATTTACTGTGGAATGTTCCGTGTGAACTGCATCAAAACGCAAAGAATTTTCTTTGTTATTCATTAGTTGCTTCGGTTGCTTTTATTGATTATTTTTCTTTAGATGGTTTATTAGTTTTATGACCCTGTCAACCCTTGTTGGGTCTTTCTTTCAGTTCTCTAGCTCCAATTATATGTACAAAAATGTATCTTCACCGATAATTTTGAAATACATCAGTACTTCATTATTTCAAATAGATATATTTTGAACCATAGATGGAACCCTAACAGGTAGAACCACTCCCGGTCAGAGGGACCCGGGAAGAATTCTCCGGATGCAATTTAGGTTCATATTCAGGATATTATCATTATTTGTTTCTGTTAGTTTGCCAGGCAAGTTAATTCTATACTGGGTTTGCTGATAAGATCAACCAAACACATTATGTGCATTGTTTTTTCTCCCGGCATCTTATTTCCTAGTGTGTCTATTGTTATTTACTAAGCTTTGCCCTTAGTCTGGCACACAGTGCATTTGGTTCTATAGTACCTTGTGAATCTTATTTTATATGGGTCTGTGTCAGCCTTTTTCTTTCCAAGTGTGGCTAAGCCAGATTTAAAATCAACCCGTCATGTTACAGCTTTCTGTGTTCCTTGATGCTATTTTTAAATAGCTGGTCACCCTTTATAGTGGTGGCTGCAAGGAATGTCTTAAGGTTTGAGTGAAGAAAATATTATTACAACCATTGCGGGTGTAATGGAAAAAGGATATCAAAAGGATAATAAGCAACAATCAACTTGCTGTGAGAATGATTAATTTAAGAAATGATAGAGATGTAATTATGTTAAAAATAGACATGGAAAATTGTAGAAGTTTGTATCATTGTATTTAAAATGATAAAGAGATAGAATAACTGTAGCTATATTTTTTTAGCGAGTGGAATCTCTTTTAGAAGTATGTGGGTTAGCGGTTAATACTAGTTGTGTTCAAATGAATAATTCCTTTGACATTCAGCCAATGCTTTCTATTCCAACAAATCTCGAAACTCCTCTTTATATCAAAAGTGGATGGTTTGAAGCTTTCCTGTCTCGTCTGTATCTCTCCCTATATACTATATAGATATATACTAGTATAGTATATAGTGTATATATATTATAATATAATAATATATATGCTAATAGAACAAAAGCACTGTCTACATACACCTGGGGAAATTATTAAAGAAAAGTATGAGAGAGAATAAGAGGTTAAGTGGTCTATTTTGAAAATTGCTAAATTGTGCTTAGAAGAAAAAAATAAGTTTTCTGGATTTTGGCAATGCTGAATAAAAAATCAGGAATTCGAGTAGCTAATGTTTTGATATGAAGGTAAATATTTACTTTGAATTGACACCAAATGCGGGCCATATGACTAAATTATTAGTCATGTGAATAGTTATGGGATTAGATTTTGCATTGAGAACAGATATCTATTCTGTTGAGTTCAATGTACCTCCAACATGTTGATACAGACTCACCTGATAATTGGCTATGTGAAACTCAGAATCATGACTTGTTCAATATCCAGTTTCATTTAATTTTATAATTGAAATATTGTAATATATATATATAATATATATATACTATATACTATATATAGCGTGCAGAGTGAGAGTAAGGTTTGGAATGAAATTTTATGGCATGAGAAGGAAGTAAACAATTTTGAAAATCAGATTGACATGTTTTTCTGATTAAAACTAGACACTAAAAGAATATACATGTCAAATCTGATTTTCAAGACTGTATTCCCCCCTCTCTCTCTTTTCTCTTTCTCTCTCTCTCCTCTCTCTTCTCTCTCTCTCTCTCTCTCCTCTCTCCTCACGTATATATTATACTTAAAGCTGGAAGCAATATGAACGATTGTTGTTTCCTAAAGGCTTTTCTTCCCGCTTTAGCATGTCATAAAATACATGCCTGAAACCTCTGTGCTCTGGGACTGAATTATGTTTTAAATAAATTTCATTTTCATCCTCTGAGTGAATTACGCAATAATTGTCCAATTAAGTAATCACTCACCATCTCTACTTCACCATTCTTCTTAGGTCCCATTTAACATTTACCCCCCTTAAAATTATTTAATAATATACTATATATATATATATACTACACTGACTACTAATATCATATATATTAACTACTTAATGCTATCGTATCTCTGAGTTAAACAGAGAAGAGATTCCAAGTGAGTCAAGACAAGATTAAACCACCGTCTATTAATAATTTACACTACTCCAAAGTGGGATAGCTGTTGCCCACAGGTATTAGACCCTTAACCACACACCACCACCAAAGCCGCAGGCTGCAGAGAAATAGCTATTACCTACACCTCTGCTTTGCTTTTCCATCTCTGGTCATAGTAAAAATTGTAATAGCGTTTTTTGGGGCGGTTTTTTTGTGGGACGGTGTTAATTTAACTCCCAAAGAAGTATCCTTATTTCAAAACTTTTTCACTGCAGTTTTGTGTTGTCCAATTAAAATTGTGGTGAAGTAAATACGAGAGGATTATTTTGAATATTACATAAAATTTCAATCCATCCCCACAATTAGTTCTCAATTACAGCTATAATAGAATTTTCAAGAATCAGGTTCATTTAAATTTAAATTTAATTAGGCGACAGTTCCCTTTCTTAGAAAATTCTTATCTCTATTTAAATGATTTTTTTCAAAATTCCTACGGCCCTATTATTAATTTTTAAATCAATTCACTTTGCGAAATTTTCCTTAATCAGAACTATTTACACTGAGCTCAATGGGTACCCCAATAGTTCATGTTTCTAGGTTATATATATATATATATATATATATATATATATATATATTGTGCTTTGGTCCACTGGAAAACTCTCTGGAGTAAATGTAAGATGACTATTTGCAAGAAGATTGAATGTTTTCTTATTCAAATTGTTCATTTCTCCACTTTTTGAGAACAACCCTTGAACAAACTTAGATCATCATATATCATATCTATTATATATATATATATATACAATCAACTCATCATAAGCACAAACTTAACATAATAATCAAGTTGCACATGTCCTCAAAAAGAAATATAAACAAAATATCTTGAAATGGTTCTAATGGCAACTGATGGCCCGGTGACGATAACTAAACTCAAAAAAATGAAAAAAAATTCTGTGACAATTTGCTTAATTATGGTGATGATCAACCTAGGGTAATGATAATTTATGGCTAAGTTAGCCTCGAAAGGATGGTGAATGATATAGTAGATTGTAGCCACAGTCAGAATACCAACTTTACAGTTTAATTCTATTTAAGCTAAAAAGAACTGCCTCCTCTCTAATTAATAAGAATATTTCCCAATGAAATTTCATTCATATCATGCTAGGTGCATTAGAGTTTATTATTACTTTTGGAAGTGATTTTATCAGAATACAAAAGTTGACTCGCGCACTGTGAGTTTTAAAGACTTTGTATCTTGAATACATTTGGATTTATGCCCCAATTCATTAAACAGCATCTTTATTTTTATTTTTTTAAATAAAAAGCATTCTTCAAACTATTATAGTATTAATTCAATTTTTGTACTAGTGCAACTTTAAAAAATAAAGTAATAATATTTTAAAGTGAATAAATCTGACAAATAATCAAAATTTGATTATTATGATAATAATAATATTTGAAAATGCTTCATCTAAAAATGAAAATAAAAGATTATGCAAGTGCATATATATATATATAAGTTTGGATAGTACATAGTCAGTAGTACTTAGTGACTGTCTGTTTCTCACTTATATGATCATCAGACTAAATTGGTCTGATGTTGGCTCGATGACAGCATAAAGAAGAAACTGACAGTCACAAGCAACTTGACTCTGTCAACACATCCTAACTTATATATATGCTCTATCACTGATATTGAGCATTCTTTATTTGTGAATATACCAAACAATATTATCTATCTATCTATTTATCTCTCTTCTCTCTCTCTCTCTCTCTCTATATATATATATATATATATATATATATATATATATATATATATATATCGGCTAGAAACCACAAGGTTCCTAGTTCAATACCAGTCCTCGCCAACTCAGTGTATGAGTAGCACAGTGATATGTGCAGTAAAGTAAGAGCTGATGCTAAAAAACAATCTCCTTTGTCTAGCGCTATTGAAAAGGGGATAGACTCCCTCGCTGACTGGCTGATAACGACTTTAGGCCGCGCCCGACGACTTTACTTTTTATATATATATATTATGGACTTCTTGTTGATTTTGATGAATGAGGGGTCATACAATGAACAGTGATTTGTTTATAATGGTGAAGGCTTGTGTTGGACCATCCGCACTTTTTGGCACAGTCAATCGGAAAGAATTGGTGCACGAATGCCACAAACCCAATCAACGATTGACCTCAGGAATTTTGAATTCAGAGTTTTCCCTCTCCTAGACTGGTTGCCTACCCATGGTTAAAGAGCCAGTCTGCCCTACTATTTTAGGGTATTAGCGCTATGTGAAATGAATCAGCCTTGTCTGGGATTTGAACTCGGTCAACAAGTCCATTTCCCACGACTCTAACCATTATGCCACGCACTTCCATATATATATATATATATATATATATATATATATATATATATATATATATATATGAAATTATTTTATTGATATATATGATTCATTTTCAACCATTATTATTAGTAGCAGTTTTGACAATTTTTGTTTCATCTCAACTCTTAAGTGTTTTTTAGTTGCAAATTATAAAATAAAATACAAAATGAATAATAGCAATATATTATTTATTTTCATCTCATTATTACAGTAAAACGTCAAACATTATTATTTATTTATTCTTACATCAATTTTCTTTCATCCTACACATTTCCAAGATCATTTAAAGAAAAGAAAATTTGAGATGGAAAAAAATACAAATGGTTGACAATGGTTTATCCAAAAATAAGAATCAATAAAAGGGAGCTGTAGGAAAATCCTTTTGGCCAAAGTCTCAGTCAATAAGTAATGTGACTGGTATTTTTGTGTTTAGAAAGTAATTAAGAATGACTTTTTTTTCCATGTTGGCAATGCTGATTTAAAAAATCAGTTAATCAATATTTATTCCATAACCAAATATTTTCACCAGCAAATATTGAACTGATCAGAGTCCTCACTTTTTACACATTTTCCTTACTTCATAAAGTGACGAGAATGGATTTCTTGGCCATTCAGAAATAACTTCTACCATCTAAAACTTGTACCTAGGATAGAACATGAACTTGGAAGGCTTTTGGTTAGCTTGTTAAATAAATCTGTAATACTACATCCTGAAGTTTGCTATAGAATATCTTGTATTACATGTCCATAATGCACTGAACCAAGTATAATCTAAGATTACTCATCATTGATCAGCCAATTTTCAATGTAAAAAACATAAATAAATTTTTTATAAAAATAAAACAACAGATATGGGTCCAAGATCAAGAACAGAGAAAAGGATTGGTTCAAAAAGTTAGATTTGTGGTTCTGTCAACCAATGGCAAGAGCAGTTGATGTATCTAACAAGGATTTATTGAGGTAGAGGGAATGTGAGTTCAAATCTCAGCAAGAACTTATCCTTTATTATTTCTGTATCATTTTCTTCATTACTGTAGATGGCCAAAGCGAATAAAACATTTACTTATGAAAAATCAGCATATATAGAAGTGTGTATGCCTGATATTATTTTCATAGTAAATGAATTCAGTTGCTCAACTTCAACTTCTGAATGAGGCTGTTGCCATTTCACTTATTGTTTATGCACTTGGGAAAGATATAAATTTCTTTTCCCCAATCCTCAACTATAGGTAAATAGTAGTGCATACTAAGCTCTTAAACTTAGGTATTGCAACCAGTCTATAAGTAGTAAGATTCTGAATTCAAACCACCTTGTCTTCTGCTTAAAAATTACCTCGTGTCTCATCCTTCCCATGAAGTATCAACAAATATATGTACATATTTACACAATCTCTCATGGGGAAGGATGAGACACGAGGTCAATTTTTAAGCAGAAGACAGGTGGTTTGAATCAGAATCTTACTACTTATTAGACTGGTTGCAATACCTAAGTTAAGAGCTTAGTATGCACTACTATTTTACCTATAGTTGAGGATTGGGGAAAGAGATTTATATCTTTCCAAGTGCATAAACAATAAGTGAAATGGCAACAGCCTCATTCAGAAGTTGAAGTTGAGCAACTGAATTCATTTACTATGAAAATAATTATCAGGCATACACCACTTCTATATATGCTGATTTTCATAAGTAAATGTTTTATTCGCTTTGGCCATCTACATAATGAAAGAAATGATACAGAAATAATAAAGGATAAGTTCTTGCTGAGATTTGAACTCACATTCCCTCTACCTCAAATAAATCCTTGTTAGATACATCAAACTGCTCTTGCCATTGGTTGAACAGAACCACAAATCTAACTTTTTGAACCAATTCCTTTTCTCTGTTCTTGATCTTGGACCCATATCTGTTTGTTTTATTTATAAAATTTATTTATGTTTTTACATTGAAAATTGGCTGATCAATGATGAGTAATCTTAGATTATACTTGGTTCAGTGCATTATGGACATGTAATACAAGATATTCTATAGCAAACTTCAGGATAGTATTACAGATTTATTTAACAAGCTAACCAAAAGCCTTCAAGTTCATGTTCTATCCTAGGTACAAGTTTTTAGATGTTAGAAGTTATTTCTGAATGGCCAAGAAATCCCATTCTCGTCACTTATGAAGTAAGGAAAATGGTAAAAAGTGAGGACTCTGATCAGTTTAATATTTGCTGGTGAAAATATTTGGTTATGGAATAATATTGATTAACTGATTTTTTAATCAGCATTGCCAACATGGAAAAAAAAGTCATTTCTTAATTACTTTCTAAACACAAAAATACCCAGTCACATACTTATTGACTGAGACTTTGGCCCAAAAGGATTTTCCTACAGCTCCCTTTTATTGATTCTTATTTTTGATAAACCTTGTCAACCATTTGTATTTTTTTCCATCTCAAATTTTCTTTCTTTAAATGATCTTGGAAATGTGTAGGATGAAAGAAAATTGATGTAAGAATAAATAAATAATAATGTTGACGTTTTACTGTAATAATGAGATGAAAATAAAAATATATTGCTATTATTCATTTTGTATTTTATTTATTAATTTGCAACTAAAAAACACTTAAGAGTTGAAGATGAAACAAAATGTCAAAACTGCTACTAATAATAATGGTTGAAAATGAATCATATATATCAATAAAATTAATTTCATATATATATATATATATATTATATATATATATATATATATATATATATATATGGAAGTGCGTGGCATAATGGTTAGAGTCGTGGGAAATGGACTGTTGACCCGAGTTCAAATCCCAGACAAGGCTGATTACATTTCACATAGCGCTAATACCCTAAAATAGTAGGGCAGACTGGGCTCTTTAACCATGGGTAGGCAACCAGTTAGGAGAGGGAAACTCTGAATTCAAAATTCCTGAGGTCAATCGTGATTGGGTTTGTGGC
>JALAJA010001559.1:0-20103 GCA_023376005.1 Doryteuthis pealeii | reverse complement strand
TTCTGACAGTATTTTGGAGACATGCATCCTATTGCCAACTGCTTAAGCAAAATCGCATTTATTTATTGAATGGCCCTCGTAAATGTGCAATATCATCTACCTGAGGCGATATTATATTGTTTTCAAACATTAAACCTGGCACGTGATGCAACTAGCATGTGATGAACACGCCTAAAATGTTCAGGATTTAACACACGCACGCGCGCGCGGACACACACATGCACACACACACATACATATATATATTGTCATACCAAGATATATATATATATATATATATATATATATATACAAGGAATGTCAAAAAAGTATCGAGATTTTTGTGTGAAAGAATGAATGGCACGTTTTTTTTTTATTCAGAATACAAGGTGTGTCGAAAAAGTACAAAATATCTCTCGATACTTTTTTGATACTTTGTATATATATATTATATATATATATATATATATATATATATATATATATAAGTCATCCACAAACACGTGTTTCGGCGTTTCACGTCTCTTCAGTGTGGCTAGACACAACAACTGTCCCTGGCTAGGAGCGAACTCGACTGACTATGGCATGGCAACTGGTCGAAGAGAAGGAAAACTGAATTCAAATCTATCAAATCCCGCTTAAGAATGACCTTGTATCGCATCATGCTTGTACGGATTGGGTACACACAGACACATACACAGAAACACACACACACACACGCACACACATAAAAGCGCTAATCCACATTCCAAAGAGGTCCAAACTGGAGTCTCGCCATCATACGCAATTTAGTGCCATACCCAGGTGTACACTTTTGTGGGTTGGGGTTAATCCGAAAATGTTATATTTAAAAAAAAGAAAATTAACGTCTCCTTTCTAATGCATTAGTCTAAATACTTTTGAAACAGCTTGTATCTTGAAGAAAATCAACGTTTCTTGCTCTGTTCATTTCTGTTTAGATAAATATAGCTTTAGTCTCGAGAATGCCCCAGCATGGCGTGATGGTTAGAAAGCTAGTCTCTCAGATCAATTACAACTGAACAGCGAGTTCGATTCTCACTGGATGCCCCATACTTTGACCGTGTGTCAGATCTTCCCCATGACTTGCGAGTTAGGTAAATATCTTCTGCTTCAGTTTCGATATATTTTTTTATTCATAGATCGTCTTTGGAAGAAAATGAACGTTTCATTCATTGTTCATTTCTGTCTTGATAAATACAGCTTCAGTCTTGCCACTTTTTACACCCATTTCATATTTTGAAGAAAATGAACGTTTCATTCATTGTTCCTTTCCGTCTTAATAAACACAGCTTCAGTCTCGATACTTTTTGAACACAGTTCATATTTTTGAAGACAATAACGTTTCATTTATTGTTCATTTCTATCTTGGTAAATACAACTTCAGTCCCGACACTTTTTGAACACATTTCAGATGATCAGATTATTTTCCCATAAAAAAAACAAACAAACAGATAGTTAAGAAGAAAGCCGTTCGAATTGACTGTCTGTGTCGGTGCTTTCGCATCAATCAAGTCCTGAATGAGCTGGATTGTATTACTATCGTGTGTATTAACACACAGACTTCATCCCTTTATTGATAAAAGACACCCAGATCTTCAAGAGAGTAAAATTTATTCGCCAGGCCATGGTAACGTAAGTGAGGCTGGAGATGCGATCATTAGTATATTCTGTAGTTTGTGGATCGATATACACCAATGCATTGTGTTTGTACTGTTCTCTAACAACATCTATGTGTAATTATCGATGAATAAATGAGATACAAGCCTGACTTAAGTTCTCTTAAGTACTGCTGATAGATATGTCATCTAGCAGCAAGAATTATGCGGTTAGAATAATAGACTGGAGGTGTCGGGAATCAAGGTTCAAACGTCCGTTCTGGTCTGGACGGGAATATATATATATATATATATATATATATATATATATATATATATATATATAAGTAAAGAAATAACAAAAGACTTAGAGATTTAGCATTCGCATCTGATGAGTCGGGAGATTTAGACTATTTGTCTAAGCTCCCTGAAATAGACTATAAAGCTAAATCTCTAAGTATTTTGTTATTTCTTTACTTATATATTTGCTCTGTGACTCTAACATTAAGAGCACACATTGAGCTCTCAAACTGCGACTTGGTTTTGTTTAAATAAAACTCTTGTGACGTAAGGAAGATTTCTTCTCTGGACTTGGATTATATATATATATATATATATATATATATATATATATATATATATATATATCAGTCATCCACGACACGGGTTTCGCCGTTTACGTCTTATCAGTGCATCTCGACATTTCTTTAACAGCTACCTCTTGCCAGGAGCAAAATCCGACAGAATTTTCGTCTGCCAAGCTCCTTACCCTTTCGGCTATCAGAAACTGTCAGTCAGGGACGAACAATTAATTGATACATACTTACAGAATGTATGTTTTACAGTCTCCAGAGAACTCAAGTCTGTAAACAACAGGCGAGTAAATGCATTACGCTAAACGGTGAGAGTTCAACTAATGTCTCCCCTAGAGTGCTCTACTAGGAAGGGAGCATATAAATATATATAGCATTGAGTTGGAGGCGCGTGATATAATGGATATTGTCATAAGAAATGGACACGGCGAGACGAGTTCGAATCGAGGACGAAGCAGATTTGCATTCACACAGCGCTAAGTTTGAAAGATTTGTAGAGATAGATAGATATTTTTTAGACCCATTTTTTTTTTTTTTTTTTTGAAACAAATTTTCTATTTAACCCATGATGGATACCTATCAGGTTATTCTCTATTTAACCCATAGATTGTTCCCCTAACAGGTACTACCACTCCGGCTCCGGACAAGGAGCAATGGTGATGAAGAGGTGCTCACATTCCCCAGTCTCCAGAACCTCACTACCAGTTAGATCTACGTCATATACAGTAGATGAAGACCCTCAGCCACCACCTTCTAGTAAAAACCCCATATGATAAAAAGGTTGGGGCTTTTCATTAAGGGCATAGGGTTGGGCAAATCATATAGAGCTAGGGTTTGAATGGCCAGCCCATTAATCGCGACTGTCCGTCTAGCTAAGATGACCAAAGTGGGGTGTTTACATGTCATGGATGCTTCATTCCACAGGACCGTCCTTTAAGCATCTGACATTCGTGTCACGAAACATCTATTACTGTCTAATCACCATCTCGAAATCGCTGTCATAATCGGTGTTCCGAATCTCTGCCAGGGTGAGTAGACTGGGGACAAACACGTTTCTCGCAAAAGTATCTCGGAACAATTTCAGAATTTTCGTTGGCTTCCGGTATATAGCCAGATATATTTTGAATTTCTATGAGATAATGATAATTAGAAAAGACACATTTTGTTGTTTGCTTGCATCCTTCCGTCTACGAGAGACGATGGAGTAGTGTCCAGTTATTTTTCGAACTACGTAGCTTGGGCGCGGTCATATGGAGGATGAGCTGTGCCCAAGCAAGCAACCCCCTCTCTCCATATGTACTGTGATCCAAAGGAAAGGTAAGGAACAATGCAGTTTGCGTGATTGGCGCAGGAACTGCTGTAGCAGTAGATTTCAGCATCACACCACTTTAGGACTCCGGCCTGATTGTTTTCGGCTTTTAATGTGGACAATATGAATTAGATTGATGCCTAACATATATGTATATCTGGAAAATTGCATATACGTCCATACACACACGCACTCAAAAACAAAACACACATATATATATAATACACACACGGCATATTTATGTATAAGTTTATATATATATATATATATATAATATATATATACTATATATATATATATATATATTCGGGTAAGAAGGGGTGGATAGAGCGTAGATGAATATATGATTAAGGCCACTAAATAACACATTACATCTGTTTCTACGCGCCACCTGCAAACATATCACCCAAACCATTCCCCACAAGTATACGCAGGCCTGCTGCAGAAGCAAGGATGAACTCATAAGTGACGTCTTCCTGTGGAAGCTAGCACATGTCGCGCTGTTAGCACGGATATCCATGACCTCAATCTCCCTCCATCCGTCCCTATCACTCATCATTCTCTGAGAAGCATCCTGTACCCGCACCAGAGCTGTCAATGTACGTCTTTGCTGGTCGGCCCACACTTGCGGCCATGTGCTAGCTTCACAGGGAAGACGTCATTATGAGTTCATCCTTGCTTCTGCAGCAGTGTCCTGCGTATCTGTTAGGATGTTTGGGTGATATGTGGCAGGTGGCCGTACAGATGTAAATGTGTTATAAGTGCCTTTAATCATATATTCTCTACGCTCTATCCACCCCTTTCTACCCTGAATATTATATATATATATAAATATATATATATATATATATTAATATATATATTATATTAACTCTATACAAAATCATGGCGTGTGTTATATATATATATATGTGTCTTTTGTTTGGAGTGCGTGGTTGTATGGACGTATATCAATATTTCCATATATAATATATGTATAGGCATCAATCTATTCATAATTCACATTAAAAGCCGAAAACAAATCAGGCCGGAGTCCCTAAAGTGGTGTGATGCTGAAATCTACTGCTACCAGCAGTTCCTGCGCCATATCACTGCAAAACTGCATTGGTTCCTTACCTTTCCTTTGATCACAGTAACAGTATGGAGAAGGGGGGCTGCTTGGCAACAGCTCATCCTCCATATGAACCCGCCCAAGCTACGTAGTTCCGAAAAATAACTGGACACTACTCCATCGTCTCTCGTAGACGGAAGGATGCAAGCAAACAAACAAAATAGTGTCTTTCTAAATACATATCTCATAGAAATTCAAATATATCTGGCATATATACCGAAGCAACGGAAAATTCTGATTGCCGAGATACTTTGCGAGAAACGTGTTGTCCCCAGTCTACTCACCCTGCAGAGATTCGGACACCGATTAATGACAGCGATTTCGAGATGGTGATTAGACAGTAATGAGATGTTTCGTGAACACAATGTCAGATGCTTAAGGACGGAATCCTGGTGGATGAGCAGCTCCATGACATGTAACACCCCACTTTGCGTCCATACTTAGGCTAGACGGACAGTCCGATTAATGGGCTGGCCATATCAAACCTAGCATCTATATGATTGCCCCAACCCTATTGCCCTTATGAAAAGCCCCAACGCTTTTTATCATATGGGGTACTAGAAGGTGGTGGCTGAGGGTCTTCATCTCCTGTATATGACGTTAGATTCTAACTGGTAGTGAGGTTCTGGAGGACTGGGGAATGTGGAGCACCTCTTCATCACCATTGCTCCCTTGTCCGGAGCCGGAGTGTAGTACCTGTTAGGAACAATCTATGGGTTAAATAGAGAATACCTGATAGGTATCCATCAATGGGTTAAATAGAAAATTTGTTTACAAAAAAAAAAAAAAAAAAATGGGTCTAAAAAAATATTCTAATCTATCTCTACAAATCTTTCAAAACTTAGCGCTGTGTGAAATGCAAACCGCTTTCGTCCTCGATTCGAACTCGTCTCGCCGTGTCCATTTCTTATGACAATATCCATTATATCACGCGCCTCCAACTCAATGCTATATATATTTATATGCTCCCTTCCTAGTAGAGCACTCTAGGGGAGACATTAGTTGAACTCTCACCGTTTAGCGTAATGCATTTACTCGCCTGTTGTTTACAGACTTGAGTTCTCTGGAGACTGTAAAAACATACATTCTGTAAGTATGTATCAATTAATTGTTCGTCCCTGACTGACAGTTTCTGATAGCCGAAAGGGTAAGGAGCTTGGCAGACGAAAATTCTGTCGGATTTTGCTCCTGGCAAGAGGTAGCTGTTAAAGAAATGTCGAGATGCACTGATAAGACGTAAACGGCGAAACCCGTGTCCGTGGATGACTGATATATATATATATATATATATATATATATATATATATATATATATATAATCCAAAAGTCCAGAGAAGAAATCTTCCTTACGTCACAAGAGTTTTATTTAAACAAAACCAAGTCGCAGTTTGAGAGCTCAATGTGTGCTCTTAATGTTAGAGTCACAGAGCAAATATATAAGTAAAGAAATAACAAAATACTTAGAGATTTAGCTTTATAGTCTATTTCAGGTAGCTTAGACAAATAGTCTAAATCTCCCGACTCATCAGATGCGAATGCTAAATCTCTAAGTCTTTTGTTATTTCTTTACTTATATATATATATATATATATATATATATATATATATATATATATATATATTCCCGTCCAGACCAGAACGGACGTTTGAACCTTGATTCCCGACACCTCCAGTCTATTATTCTAACCGCATAATTCTTGCTGCTAGATGACATATCTATCAGCAGTACTTAAGAGAACTTAAGTCAGGCTTGTATCTCATTTATTCATCGATAATTACACATAGATGTTGTTAGAGAACAGTACAAACACAATGCATTGGTGTATATCGATCCACAAACTACAGAATATACTAATGATCGCATCTCCAGCCTCACTTACGTTACCATGGCCTGGCGAATAAATTTTACTCTCTTGAAGATCTGGGTGTCTTTTATCAAATAAAGGGATGAAGTCTGTGTGTTAATACACACGATAGTAATACAATCCAGCTCATTCAGGACTTGATTGATGCGAAAGCACCGACACAGACAGTCAATTCGAACGGCTTTCTTCTTAACTATCTGTTTGTTTGTTTTTTTTATGGGAAAATAATCTGATCATCTGAAATGTGTTCAAAAAGTGTCGGGACTGAAGTTGTATTTACCAAGATAGAAATGAACAATAAATGAAACGTTATTGTCTTCAAAATATGAACTGTGTTCAAAAAGTATCGAGACTGAAGCTGTGTTTATTAAGACGGAAAGGAACAATGAATGAAACGTTCATTTTCTTCAAAATATGAAATGGGTGTAAAAAGTGGCAAGACTGAAGCTGTATTTATCAAGACAGAAATGAACAATGAATGAAACGTTCATTTTCTTCCAAAGACGATCTATGAATAAAAAAATATATCGAAACTGAAGCAGAAGATATTTACCTAACTCGCAAGTCATGGGGAAGATCTGACACACGGTCAAAGTATGGGGCATCCAGTGAGAATCGAACTCGCTGTTCAGTTGTAATTGATCTGAGAGACTAGCTTTCTAACCATCACGCCATGCTGGGGCATTCTCGAGACTAAAGCTATATTTATCTAAACAGAAATGAACAGAGCAAGAAACGTTGATTTTCTTCAAGATACAAGCTGTTTTCAAAAAGTATTTAGACTAATGCATTAGAAAGGAGACGTTAATTTTCTTTTTTTTAAATATAACATTTTCGGATTAACCCCCAACCCACAAAAAGTGTACACCTGGGTATGGCACTAAATTGCGTATGATGGCGAGACTCCAGTTCTGGACCTCTTTGGAATGTGGATTAGCGCTTTTATGTGTGTGCGTGTGTGTGTGTGTGTTTCTGTGTATGTGTCTGTGTGTACCCAATCCGTACAAGCATGATGCGATACAAGGTCAATTCTTAAGCGGGATTTGATAGATTTGAATTCAGTTTTCCTTCTCTTCGACCAGTTGCCATGCCATAGTCAGTCGGAGTTCGCTCCTAGCCAGGGACAGTTGTTGTGTCTAGCCACACTGAAGAGACGTGAAACGCCGAAACACGTGTTTGTGGATGACTTATATATATATATATATATATATATATATATATATATATATATATATACAAAGTATCAAAAAAGTATCGAGATATTTTGTACTTTTCGACACACCTTGTATTCTGAAATAAAAAAAAAACGTGCCATTCATTCTTTCACACAAAAATCTCGATACTTTTTTGACATTCCTTGTATATATATATATATATATATATATATATATATATATTCTTGGTATGACAATATATATATGTATGTGTGTGTGTGCATGTGTGTGTCCGCGCGCGCGTGCGTGTGTTAAATCCTGAACATTTAGGCGTGTTCATCACATGCTAGTTGCATCACGTGCCAGGTTTAATGTTTGAAAACAATATAATATCGCCTCAGGTAGATGATATTGCACATTTACGAGGGCCATTCAATAAATAAATGCGATTTTGCTTAAGCAGTTGGCAATAGGATGCATGTCTCCAAAATACTGTCAGAATGGCCTTCTTTACACCGGGAGCTTTTTTCTTTAACGAGTGTTAGTTGAGTGTTTACCGAGTGTTAGTTGAGTTTTTCAACTCGTGGCGGTGTTGTGGCAAATCCATTTTTAGCCCATTTGTATAGATTTTGACTTCTTCTTATACATCACAAATTCTTCCGTAAATGTCACAGAGTTTGCACCTTTCAGCATCCCCCCCCCAAAAAAAAAAATTATAACAGACTTATTTCCAAACTGGTGCGCTCTGTTGATTTACAGCCATTTTGAATAGTATCAGAACAAATATTTTTTTGCGAGATTAAAATATTTTTTGCTATAAACCATTTCTAATCAATGCAGAGTTTACAGTTATGTAAAAAGATTCTTGAAAATAAAATAAAAATCCGCCTATTTATTAAATTACCATCATATTAGATACACTTTAAGAGCCCCTCTCTTTAGATGAAAGGTATTTTCGGGTATATTCGCAGATTTCCGTCGCGGTCTCCTGCCTCAAAAACCGCTAACCGGTGGCTGCTGAAAAAAAAACACCAGCTACGATTGAATTCCTTAGCCGAAGCGGTGTCACTTGAAAAAAAACTAGGGTTAGGGTTTAGGGTTAGTGTTAGGGTTGGGGTTGAGGTTGGGGTTAGTTTAATGGGAAAATGAATTAATAATTTGAGCTCTGTTTTTTCTGGGTCACCCTGTATATAGGGAAAAACGCCCTAAGTTGGTTTTTTTTTTCAAGTGACATCGCTTCGGCTACGGACTTCAATCGTAGCTGGTGTTTTTTTTTCAGCAGCCACTGGCTAGCGGTTTTGAGGCAGATGGCCGGGACGGAACTCTGCGAATATTACCGTATTTTCTTCTTGTCAATTGTTCGTATTCGTATTGATAGCTTATCATTGTGGAGAGTATATTTTGTTGTAATTATAGCCATGTTTGCGTTATTAAGAGATAGCTGTTGAATATTAGTATAAGTACAATTCGATCTTCCATACCACATACTAATGTATGTGTGTTCATTTATCCATAGATGCGTGTGTGTGTGTGTGTGTGTGTGTGACTATGTGTGTGTTTGACTATGTGTGTGGAAGAATTGATTCTGCTTATGCGTGTGCATGCTTGTTTTTCATTTTATTTTCATCTCCTCATGCACATCCATCTGCAAAAGTCAATGGCCTTTGGTAAGTGTCAATTGGTTTGAAAATTGCATCGGTGAGAAACTGACAGTTACCAAGTGCCGTTGACTTCATGTCTTCGCTATCCTAACTTAGATATACATGATATATCAAAAACATATTGAGCACATTTTATTCATGAATATAAAAAACTGTATTATCAATATATAAATGATATTTGCATATCCATTTACTTATGTCCTCCAATATCCATGCCATACACCTATATATATATATTTCCCTATCCATATATATACATATATATATATATATTATAAAATGGTTACAAGAGATAACCTACTCGAGTTTCACCATAAGGATCTTCAGGGTTAAATCCACTGAATTAATCGAGACACCAATTAATAGTAGTCGATCTCGCGTGTGTGGTCATTGCATTAAAAAAAATAATGCAATGACCACACACGTGAGATCGACTGCTATTAATCGGTGTCTTGATTAATTCAGTGGATTTAAACCTGAAGATCCTTATGGTGAAATTCGAGTAGGTTATCTTTTGTACCCATTTTATAATAAATTTGCTCTAATTAGTATTGAGCACTCTGTATTTGTTATATCACTGACTTACCCCTCTGAATTCCACACTTACTAAGCATCGTGACCAAATTCACCGGTAAGTCCACTTTTCATTTATATATATATATATATATATATATATATATATATATATATATATGATGGGGAGAATGGTGAAAGCAAAAAGTCATGCTTTAATAACTGGTTGTGATGTTTTGGTTACCTAGTTGCGCTGAGGAGGATTCAATTTAAAAAATGAAATAAAAAAAATATTAAAAAACAAAAAACAAAAACAGCTGTGAGACCCCCCACCTCTTCACAGAATCGAAAGACAGCTGGTAAAACTGCAAGCCACCATCCCCATCATCGACATCATCATCATCATCGGCCTAAGAACACCACTATCACTGCCATCATCCACAATTCACCCAGTATTAACAGCAGCAGCAGCAGCAATACGAGAAGCGCAGCAGTTCGAATCTATTGATCTTCCTCGTATAATATTCTAGTGGCAGTGAAGACCCCCCCTCTCTCTCTCTCTCTCTCTCTCTCTCTCTCTCTCTGCTACACCACCACCACTAGCAGCAGCAGCAGCAGGTGTGAGTTGTATGCTTTACTGGTCCGTGTGCAAAACGATCGCGGCGGCGCGAACAAGAAGGCAGGTAGGAGTAAGAAGAAAAGGAAAAGGAGGAGGAAGAGGAGGCGAAAAAAAGAGAAGGAGAATGAGAAATAAAAGAGAAGAAAAGAAGAGAACACGAGTTGAAGGAAAGGAAGTATGTGAATGCATTAGTTGACCTTCAGCCGGAACTACGTACTACGTAGGGGTGACGTGTGCAAAAACTGTGCCGGGTGAGCAAGATGGAAGCGGAAAAGTGTGTGTGTGTGTGTGTGTGTGTGTGTGTGTGTGTGAGAGAGAGAGAGAGAGAGAGACACACACACACACACACACACACACACACACACACAGAGAGACAGACAGACAGACAGAGACAGTGAGACAGAGACAGAGAAACAGAGAAGACAGATACAGAGAGAGAGAGGGGGGATTGACAAGGAGCGTGTATGTGTGTGTCTGTATGAGATAGATAGAGGAGAGAGAGAGAGAGAGAGAAGGGAGAGAAGGGAGAGAGAGAGAGAGGGGTAGTTACAAAGACCGTGTATATGTAAAAGATAAAGAAAGTGTGTCTGCATAAGAGAGAGAGAGAGAGAGAGAGAGAGAGAGAAAGAGGAGAGAGAGAGAGGGAGAGAAGAAAGAAGAAAGAAAGAAAGAGTGAGAGGATCAGGTGGTCTATCTTGTACAACAAAGCCCAGCAATAGTGATTGTTTTTACATCCAGAAAACTCACGTCTTTTATGTTTTTTACGTTTAAGGAAAAGTCTCTAATGTGTAAAAAATGTGATAGTATTTTTCTACAATTTAAAAAGAATACCACCATAATCTTTGTTCCAGCAACGTCTAAATTTTATCTTTTTAAAACTGAAAAAAAAAACGTTTCGGTAATCGTCCTACCTTATTCTAGCGGGTTTGAATTAGTATATATTTACCCACCCCCCGCACGAGCAGGATGTGACACTGGGTCAATTTCTTAAGCCAAGCGTAACAGGCTTAAATTCAGAGTTTCCTTCTATCAGACTGGTTGCCTAACCAAGGTTAAAGACCCCAGTATACCCCTACAGTTTACCCATAGCTTGACGGAGAATAATTCGATGCATACGTTTCTCGTATTAGTGCTATGTGAAATGCACCAGCATCGTCCAGGATTTGAACTCGGGTCGAGGAATCTATTGCCTTCGACGGTAACCCTTACATTGGATTTATACAACTGGTGGTAGCTGGTGTCCAATATCTATAATTTGTATTCGAATTCTAATCAATAGTAGGCACCAGCTATCATTAGTTGAATATATCCAATCCAAACTGAAGAGGACTGAAATGTATGTGGTTGAAACATCGTAAAATAATAATAATAATAATAATAATAATAATAATACCGATCACAGAGGGAAAATGAAAGAGAGCGAAAAGATCGACAAATACTTAGACCTTGCCAGAGAACTGAGAAAACTGTGGAACATGAGGGTGAAGGTCGTACCAATTGTAATTGAGGCCCTTGGAACAACCCAGGGCTCTGGAAAAGAGTCTGGATGAATTGGAAATCAGAGGAAGAGTCGAGACCACCCAGACTACAGCATTGTTGAGATCGGCTGGAATACTCAGAAGAGTCCTGGGGAGATTTGCTGTCACTCAACCTCCAGTAAACCACCGGCTACGGAAGGTGTGAAAAACTCGAGTGGAGTGAAATAATAATAATAATAATAATAATAATAATAATAATGATAATACTAATAAATTAAAAATAGATTAACCATATAGTCTAATTAACTGAAAACATGAATAGCAAAAAATGTTTGACAGACTTTAGGCAAGAACTGAATTCCTTTCTGCTTTTTATTGGCATTGGATTTCGTTTGATTCAGTCAACAGCTTTCTTCTTTATTGATACACATGAAGTTAATGAAAATGTTTTTACCAATTTAGTAAACTTTTTTGCGTCTGAGGTGGAGTGCCACAGTTACCATCAGCTTCTTATTTTACTGCACAGACCAAAGCTGTGCTATACATGCAATGAGTTGTCGAGGGCCGGTATCGAACACGGAACCTTGTGGGCCCTAGACTGATGAACACGGAACCTTGTGGCCCTAACGACTGATTAAAACCGGCCAATTTAGTTATACACATAAAGTTAATGAAAATAATTTCTTGAATAAATCATTTATTTACCAACCCCTCCGCACGAGCAGGATGTGACACAAGGTCAATTTCTTAAGCGGAGTTTAACAGGTTTGAATTCAGAGTTTCCTTCTCCTAGACCGGTGCCTAACCAAGTTAAAGAGCCAGTCTGCCCTACTATTTACCCATAGCTGGAGGGAGAGTAGGATTCATACCTTTCCCAAGGGTATTAGCGCGAAGTGAAATGCAATACCAAGTCCAGGATTTGAACTCGGAGCGACGAGTCCATTCCCATAACTTTAACCATTACACACGCGCCTTCTAAATCATATAATATATATATAAGAACAATATTGGCATGAATAACCCACAACGGTTGATAGCCATTAAACCAAACAACTTATCAAGAACAATCTGTGGATTAACTTCAGGTATTGTGGGAACATGCTTAAGCTGCATTTGACGGTAAATTCCACAACAGATTTGTTCCTTGATAGTTGCTTTGTTTAATGGCGTATCAACCGTTTGTGGGTTATTCAGGCCACAAATTGTTCTTATATTATATTATATATTATATTTAGAAGCGCGTGGTGTTAATGCCGTTAAAGTTATGGGGAATGGACTTCGTTCGCTCCGAGTTCAATCCTGGACTTGGGTAATTGCATTTCACTCGCCGCTCCAATACCCTGTGGGAAAGGCTATGAATCCTACTCTCCCTCCTAGTATGGGTAAATAGTAGGGCAGACTGGGCTCTTTAAAACCTTGGTTAGGCAACCGGTCAGCGAGAAGGAAAACTTGAATTCAAACCTTAAACTCCGCTTAAGAAATTGACCTTGGATCACATCCTGCTCGTGCGAGGTCCTATCGTTAAATAATGATTTAATTCAAGATAAATTATTTTCATTAACTTCTATGTGTTATAACTAAATTGGCCGGTTTTAATCGTCGTTAGGCCACAAGCGTTACCGTGTTCATCAGTCTAGGGTCTCACAACGGTTCCGTGTTCGATTACCGCCCGCGACAACCATTGCATGTATAGCACAGCTTTGGTCTGTTCATGTTAAATAGAAGCTGGATGGGTAACTGTGGCACTCACCTCAGACGCAAAAAGTTTACGAAATTGGTTAAACATTTCATTAACTTCAATGTTATCATAAAGAAGAAGCGGACAGAATCAAACGAAATCCAATGCCAATAAAAAGCAGAAACGGAATTCAGTTCTTGCCTAAAGTCTGCTAAACATTTTTTGCTATCATGTTTTCAGTTAATTAACTATATGGTTAATCTATATTTAATTTATTAGTATTTCATTTATTATTGATGCATTATTATATATTATTATTATATTCACTCCACTCGAGTTTTTCACACTTCCTAGCCGGGGTTACTGGAGTCTGAGTGACAGGCAGAATGCTCCCCAACTCTTCTGAGATTTCCAGCCGATCTCACATGCTGTAGTCGGGTGGGTCTCGATCTTCTCGATTCCAATTCATCCAGACTTCTTTTCCAGAGCCCTGGGATTGCTTCCAAGGCCTCAATTACAATTGGTACGACCTTCCACCCTCATGTCCACAGTTTCTCGTTCTCTAGCAAGGTCTTAAGTATTTGTCGATCTTTTCGCTCTCTTCATTTTCCCTCTGTGATCGGTATTATATTATTATTTTATTCATTATTATATTTTACGATGTTCAACCACTACATTTCGAGTCCTCATCAGTTGGATGGATATATCAACTATGATAGCTGGGCCTACTATGATTAGAATTCGAATACAAATTATGATATTGGACACCAGCTACCACCCAGTTGTATAAATCCAATGTAAGCGTTACCGTCGAAGGCAATAGATTCTCGACCCGATTCAAATCCTGACGATGCTGGGCATTTCACATAGCACTAATTACGAGAAACGTATGTCATCGACATTATCTCCCTTCAAGTATGGGTAAACTGTAGGGTAATACTGGGGTCTTTAACGTTGGTAGGAACAGTCTGATAGAGGAAACTCTTGAATTTAAGCCTGTTACGCTTGGCTTAAGAAATTGACCCAGTGCTCACTCCTGCTTCGTGCGGGGGTGGGTAAAATATACTATCAAACCCGCTAGATAAGGTAGGACGATTACCGAAACGTTTTTTTTTCAGTTTTAAAAAGAAAAATTTAGACGTCTGAACAAAGATTATGGTGGATTCTTTTTAAATTGCTAGAAACTCACTATCACATTTTTTACACATTTAGAGACTTTTCCTTAAACGTAAAAAACATAAAAGACGTGAGGTTTGGATGTAATAAAAACAATCACTATTGCTGGGCTTTGTTGCTACAAGATAGACCACACTGATCCTCTCACTCTTTCTTCTTTCTTCTTCTTTCTCTCCCTCCTCTCTCTCCCCTTTCTCTCTCTCTCTCTCTCTCTCTACTCTCTCTCTATGCAGACACACTTTTTTATCTTTTACATAGACACGTCTTTGTAAACTACCCCTCTCTCTCTCTCTCCTCCTTCTCTCCCCCTTCTCTCTCTCTCTCTCTCTCTCTCTATCTAGTTCTCATAACAGACCACACAACACGCTCCTTTCAATCCCCCCTCTCCTGTCGGTATTCTGTCTCTCTCGGTTCTCTGTCTCTGTCTCACTGTCTTCTGTCTGTCTGTCTGTCTCTCTTGTGTGTGTGTGTGTGTGTGTGTGCTGTTGGTGTGTCCTCTCTCGCTCTCTCTCTCACAACACACACACACACACACACACACACACACCACACTTTTCCGTTCCATCTGCTCACCGGCCACAGTTTTTGCACACGATCACCCCTACGAAGTACGTAGTTCCGCATGAAGCGTCAACTAATGCATTCACATACTTCCTTCTTCAACTCGTGTTCTCTTCTCTTCTCTTTTATTTCTCATTCTCCTCTCTTTTTTTTTCGCCTCCTCTTCCCCTCCTTTCCTCTTCTTACTCCTACCCTGCCTTCTTCGTTCGCGGCGCGCCGCCGATCGTTTTGCACACGCGACCAGTAAAGCATACACTCACACTGCTGCTGCTGCTGCTAGTTGGTGGCGGTGGTAGCAGACAGAGAGAAGAGAGCGACGAGAGAGAGAGAGAGAGAGGGCGTCTCACTTGCCACTAGAATATTATACGAGGAGAGATCAATAGATCGAAACTGCTGCGCTTCTCGTATTGTGCTGCTGCTTGCTTTAATACTGGGAATTGTGGATGATGGCATGATAGTGGTGTCTAGGCCGATGATGATGATTGATTGTCGATGATGGGGATGGTTGGCTTGCATTTACCAGCTGTCTTCGATTCTGTGAAGAGGTGGGGCGGTCTCACATTCTGTTTTTGTTTTTTGTTTTTTAATATTTTTTTATTCATTTTTTAAATTGAATCCTCCTTCAGCGCAACTAGCGTAACCAAAAATCACAACCAGTTATTAAAGCATGACTTTTGCTTTCACCATTCTCCCCCATCATATATATAATATATATATATATAATATACATATAGTAATCATAAATGAAAGTGGACTTACCGGCTGAATTTGGCACGATGCTTATAAGTGTGGATTCAGAGGGGTAAGTCAGTGAGATAACAAATACAGAGTGCTCAAATACTATTACGCAGCAAATTTAGATAAAATGGCACAAAAGATAAACCTACTCGAAGTTTCACCATTAAGGAGCTTCAGATTAAACCACTGAATTAATCAAGACACCGATGAATAGCAGTCGATCTCACTGATTGTGGTCATTGCATTATTTTTTTTAATGCAATGACCCCACGCGAGATCGACTTACTATTAATTCGGTGTTCTCGATTAATTCAGTGGATTTAACCCTGAAGATACCTATGGTGAAACTCGAGTAGGTTAGGTCTCTTGAACCATTTTATATTATATATAGTATATGTATATATATGGATAGGGAAATATAATATATTAGCGTGTATGGCATGGATATTGGGGACTAAGTAAATGGAATGGCAAATATCATTTATAATTTGATAATACAGTTTTATATCATGAATAAAATGTGCTCAAATGTTTTTGATTATATCATGATATCTAGTCTAGGATACGAAGACATAGCAACCGGCACTTGGTAACTGTCAGTTTCTCACCATGCAATTTTCAAACCAATTGACACTATACCAAAGGCCATTGACTTTTGCAGATGGATGTGGCAATGGAGATAAATAAAATGAAAAAACAAGCCATGCACACGCATAAGCAGAATCAATGCTTCCACACACAATAGTCACAACACACACATAGTCACACACACACACCACACACACCACACGGCATCTTATGGATAAATTGACACACATACATTAGTATGTGGTATGGAAAGATGCGAATCTGTACTTATTACTAATATTCAACGCTATCTCTTAATAACGCAAGACATGCGCTATAATTACAACAAAATATACTCTCCACAATTGATAAGCTATCAATACGAATACCGAAACAATGACAAGAAGAAAATACGTAATATTCGCAGATTTCCGTCCCGGCCTCTGCCCTCAAAAACCGCTAGCCAGTGGTGCTGAAAAAAAAAACACCAGCCTACGATTGAAGTCCGTAGCCGAAGCGATGTCACTTGAAAAAAAAAAAACCAACTTCAGGGCGTTTCCCTATATACAGGGTGACCCAGAAAAACATAGCTCAAATATTAATCATTTCCCATTAAACTAACCCCAACCTCAACCCCAACCCAAGCACTAACCCTAAACCCTAACCCGTAGTTTTTTTTCAAGCTGACACGCTTCGGCCTAAGGAATTCAATCGTGCTGGTGTTTCAGCAGGCCACCGGTTAGCGCGTTTGTGAGGCAGGAGACCGCGCGGAATCTGCGATATGATAACCCGAAATCACCTTTCATCTAAAGAGAGGGCCTCTAAGTTGTATCTTAATATGATGATAATTTAATAATAGCGGATTTTTATTTTATTTTCAAGTATCTTTTTACATAACTGTAAACTTGCATTGATTAGAAATGGTTTATAGCCAAAAAAATATTTTATCTCGCAAAAAATATTGTCTGATACTATTCAAATGGCTGTAAACAAACAGATAGCGCACCAGGTTTGCGAAATAGTCTGTTAAATTTTTTTTTTTGGGGGGGGGATGCTGAAAGGTGCAAACTCTGTAAGACATTTACGGAAAGATTGTGATGTATAAGAAGAAGTCAAAAATCTATACAAATGGGCTAAAAATGGTGGAATTTGCCCACAAACACGCGCACGAGTTCGAAAAAACACTCAACTAACACTCGGTTAAACACATCAACTAACACTCGGTCTAAAGAAAAAAAGCTTCCCCGGCTAGTAAAGAAGGCCATTCTGACAGTATTTTGGAGACATGCATCCTATTGCCAACTGCTTAAGCAAAATCGCATATTTATTGGAAGGGCCCCGTAAATGGGCAATATCATCTAACCTGAGGCGGATATTATATGTTTTCAAACATTAAACCTGGCACGTTGATGCAACTAGCATGAGTAGAAGCGATGAACACGCCTAACATGTCAGATTACACACGCCACGCGCGCGCGGACACACACATGGCACACACCATACACTACATATATATATCTGTCATACCAAGAATATTATAATATATATATATATATATATATATATATTACAAGGATGTCAAAAAGTATCGGATTTTTGTGTGGGAAAGAATGAATGGCACGTTTTTTCTTTTTTTATTCAGTAATAAACAAGGCGTGTGTCGAAAAGTACAAAATATTCTTCGTTACTTTGGATCTTTGTATATATATATATATATATATATATATATATATATATATATATACTATAAGTTCATCCACAAAACAGTGGTTTCGGGTTTCACGTCTCTTCAGTGTGCTAGACACAACCAAACTGTCCCGGCTAGGAGCGAACTCCGACTGACTTTATGGCATGGGCAACTGGTCGAGAGAAGGAAACTGAATTTTCAAATCTTATTCAAATCCCGCTTTAAGAATTGACCTGGTATTCGCATCATGCTATGTACGGATTGGGTACACACAGACACATACACAGAAAACACACACACCAACACACGCACACACATAAAAGCGCTAATCACATTTCCAAAGAGGTCCAGAAACTGGTGTCTCGCCATCATACGCAATTTAGTGCCATACCCAGGGTACACTTTTTGGGTCGTTGGGGTTATCCGAAAAATGTTTATATTTTAAAAAAAGAAAATTAACGTCTCCTTTCTAATGCATTAGTCTAATACTTTTGAAAACAGCTTGTATCTTGAGAAAATCAAACGTTTCTTGCCATCTGTTTCTTCTGTTTAGATAAATATATCTTTAGTCTCGAGGAATGCCCAGCATGGCGTGATGGTTGAAAGGCTAGTCTTCAGATCAATTACAACTGAAACAGCGAGTCTCGATTCTCCACTGGACTGGCCCCCTACTTGGGACCGGCTTGTGTCAGATCTTCCCCTATGACTTGCGAGTTATAAATATCTCTGGCTTCAGTTTGATTATATTTTTTTATAGATCGTCTTGGAAGAAAATGAACGTTTCATTCATGTTCATTTCTTGTCTGATAAATACAGGCTTTCAGTCTGCACTTTTTACACCATTTCATATTTTGAAGAAAATGAAAACAGTTTCATTCATTGTTCCTTTCCTTCTTAATAAAACACAGCTTCAGTCTCGATACTTTTGTGAACACTGAGTCATTATTTGAAGACAATAACGTTCGTTTATTGTTTCCATTTTCTATCTTTGGTAGATACAAACTTCTTTTGAAACACATTTCAAGGATGATCAGATTATATTCCCATCAAAAAAAACAAACAAACAGAAGTTAGAGAAAGCCGTTCGAATTGATGTCTGTGTCGGTTGCTTTCGCATCCCAATCAAGTCCTTGAATGAGCTGGATGTATTACTATCGGCTGTATTAAACACACAGAACTTCATCCCTTATTTGATTAAGACACCCAGATTCTTCAAGAGAGTGAAAATATTCGCCAGGCCATGGTAACGTAAGTGAGGCGGGAGAGCCGATCATTTAGATATTCTGTAGTTTGTGGATCGATATACACCAATGCCAGTGTGTTTGTTTTACTGTTCGTCTAACAACATCTATGTGTAATTATCGAGAATAAATGAGATAACAATGCCTGACTTAAGTTTCTCTTAAGTATGCTGATAGATATGTCATCTCAGCAAGAATTATAGCGGTCGAATAATAGATGAGGGTCGAATTCAAGGTCAAAGTCCGTTTGCTGGACGGGAATAATATATATTATTATATATTATATATATATTATATATATGATATATATATATAAGTAAAGAATAACAAAGACTTAGAGATTTAGGCATTCGCATCTGATGAGTCGGGAATTTAGACTATTTTGTCTAAGGCCCTGAAATAGACTATAAGGCTAATCTCTAAGTATTTTGTTATTCTTTAACTTATAATTTGCTCTGTGACTTAACATAAGAGCACACTTGATCTCTTCAAAACTGCGACTTGTTTTGTTAAATAAACTCTGTGGACGAAGGAGATTTCTTCTCTGGACTTTTGGG
>JALAJA010001557.1:0-23772 GCA_023376005.1 Doryteuthis pealeii | reverse complement strand
TAAACTTTGAAATACCTTATTCCGTTCAAGGCTCACACCACAAAACGTTTAAAACGCCAAAAACAACAGTTATTTTCTATCAGTAATTTATGAGTTTTTTATTGAAGCTTCCTTAAGATTGGTTCAGTTCAGTTCTTATAATAATAAACTACTGGGTTTCAGTTATTTTAACGGAAAAATTCTATTGAGATACGGAGGAACTTGACGTTACGGAAGCAGAACTCAATTAAATTCGAAAGCAAACGGTATCTGGTGTTTTGAGTATAATTGGGTGATATTACAAATCTGAATGCGGAAAAAAAAAGCAAAAGTCCTGAAATGGTTAAGAACTTGAGCCCACTACAAACAGTGTTAGTCGTATAGTTTGGATAACCAGATTCCAAGCAAGTTGCCGAACCTCAGTCTCTTGCGAAAAGAGGATTTTTATTCTTCAGTTTTGTTGGCTGAAGGTTAAATGTAAGGTCACAATTAGAACCGTATTAAACTTCCAATAGCGGTATTTACTAAGCTTAGCTTAGTTCGAAAAAGACAGTGTACGGCGCTAAAAGAGAATCGAACCCAGCAGTAATAATTGCTCGTTAAGATTTGCTTGTTAAGCATTTTTCGACAGTGAGCTGACCCTGCGTTGCCCCCGTTCAAACTCCAATCAGCCCATTACCAAATATAAATATGTTTTTGAAGGGCTATTCAAAGATTTGTGCCTGAGGACGCTAACCAGACAAGATCAAATGTCTGCTCCCTTGAGACCTTACACCATCCAGACTTCTTAATTACCGACTTTCCTTCTGTGTGGAGCTGATCCATCTTAAATCCTATGGGGTAAAAGTGACGCTTTCACTGTTTGTACAGTGATTTTAACCCATTCAAGGTTTTATTCTAGCGGGTAATCCCCTTCTCTCGTTCTCTTTGAATCAATCTTTTTGTCTTCCTATGTCTTCTACTGTCTCTTTGACTCTTTTCCAACATCATGCTTTATATTGGAAATGTAATAATATACATAGTTGTTTGGCCTTTAAAGATAAATTCTATTTTTATACTAGCTAAAAGCCGTTCAATTTGGCGATATTTCAGCTAGCAAATTGAGCTACCTCTTGTGGAGGGCTTTTGATTGGGCTTTCAGCCCACCAATGATAGGTCATGCATTAAGTACATATAAAATTTTATTGAACATCAACAATACTCTTCAAACAACAGTTTAAAAAAAAACACTGATATAATTTGTCCATTTAGAACTTATTGCAAAACTGCCTGATAAATATACATTTTTCCTTTTCCCATTAGGTTTCAGTATAAACATATGATAGATAACAATAAACTATTAAAGAAAACAAAATTGATCGCTACATTCAAGTATTGATATTTAAGCTTACATTTTAAAAGTTCAACTATAATACTTCTATTGCCACTTAATTTAAAGACTGTTTGATTTGGTAAGGCCTTACTTATATCAATTTCATGAGTGACTCTCGTTGGATTTTGTTATTAAATTCGATTATTCCTAAGTTATATAATATATTATAATTTCTAAGTTATAAAAATGTTATCATAAAGAAAAGAAATTGCCACAAAAAAAATCCCGTAAAAAATCACCGAAAATAATCTCAGTAAATAAAACTTGGGAATCCAAAATTTCATGATTGCGGTTTCAGATTTTTTAATTTGCTCACGGAGTCAGCCTGATTCCAAAATATGGTATGTTGGGCAACAGATCTAGGAATGATATTGAAAAATTGTGATATACTGAGACATTAACATTCACATTTATTATAAGAGATATACATTTTGTCAATGAATATTTCAGAACTATTATAACTATTATAAGGGGAATCAATTTTTTCAATGAATATTTCAAAAAATAAATTTTCCTTACATTTTGCTTAATAGTTTTTTTTTGCTATGATAACTTCAATAACTGATGTTATTGTCAGTTTTTCAGCGGAGTAGTGCTCCCGGACAATTTCTCTTAAGAGATATGTGCATTCCTTCCCAAAAAATATTAGTGCGAACTAAAAAAATTTTAAAAATAAAAAAAATTCAACTCGGCTCATTGTGTCCATTTTCAACAATTATGAACGTTAGACCCACGCGTCTTCATTGTTAATGTCAAGCAGAATATCTTAACCGTTGATAACTCGTAGAATTTAATGTAAAATGTCATCAATTTGAACTGTATGCATTAAAAGTTGAAAGAGAGTTCATGAGTAAGAAGCAGCAAAGATGTTTACACTGTCTTTAGTAAAATGGGTAAAATGACAGATTAATTGATAGAAATAATATACGAATCTTCGTTTTAACAAAGATCAGATCCGCTTTCAAATCGGCAAATCAAGGTCTCCTAATTGTAATAATGAAAACCCCGGTTCATACAACCCATAAATCAATCATAACCCATCTGAATTAGCAACTGTTCGGGATATACAGTGTTTTCAGGTGCGGAAAGTATACAGTTTAATATATATATATATATATATATATATATATATTATATATATATATATATATATATATAGCTTTTTCGAAACTTTCAGTTTCAAAAAAGCTTCATCCAATAATGAGGCGAAAATTAATTTAATTTAACTGTCTGTGTGGTTATATCACACGTTCCTCTATTCCCAACTACATTATTGTCGGATTTTCTTCAAATCGTTCCTCACCTCATATATATATATATTATATATAATAATATATATATATATTTAATATGTGTGGTGTGTGTGTGGGTGTGTGTGTGTGTGTGTGTGTATGTGTTGCATTATGGGGTGATTATTCCGGCATTCCTTCACGCAGAGTAACTAAAAAAAGCAGAACGCATGGACTTTTTAGCTATAATTCAAGATTAATCTAAATGAAATTTGTGAGTCAATTTGTCTACAATTATGAAAGTAGATCTTTTAGTAAAATAACTTTTCCAATTTTATTAGAAAATATTAAGAGGTCACAATCCTCATACTTATACTTGCGAACATTTATCACATCCTACCTATAGCTAAAGTTTGTACAAAATAAGTCCTTTCTAGAATTTCTGATGTGCGTCCATTGTAGGGTATTGTAATAACCTAGTCTTGCATATCCATTTCTACACTGAATAACAAGTTTGATAATCGCGGAATGTCCCATACTTTTGACCTTGAGTCCGATCCTATCGTGGCGAACGGGTTGGGTAAATTCCTCCTCTGACTTTCCGTTTGGCGTTCCGTCTTTTGATATTATAATACATCTATTCTGGCTAGATCCATTTTTACAGAATAGGGAGTGCATTTTCGCTGGATGCCTCAAACTTGCCAATCTTATGTCACATTCAAGTCGAAGTGAACGGGTTAGAAAATCTACTAAACTTTCGTTTATTTATCTTTTGGTTTGATTATATTTGTTAGTTGATGCTTAAAATACTTTTCTGTTAATTGTTTACATATTCATTGTACATATGTCATCAATAATTATTTAGTTTCTTTTTATACAAATCTGTTTATAAAGGAATACTTATTTACTAGTAGACCTGTAGATTATTACTACAATATAATAATAAATTATTACATTTGAATATGTTACTTAAGAGCTATTAAAAAATTGTCCAATAGTAAAGAGTATTTAACTTTCTCACTTTTTTCTTCTTTCCTTCTTCCATTTGTTCAATGGAAACGGATTAGCGCTATAACTTCCACGTGATACCCCTCTCTCTTCCCCTACTTTCTTTCTTTTTTATTATATTTTTCTGTGTAGCAGTTCTTTTTCTTTCTCTTTCTTTCTTTATATAAAAATGGAATGGTCCATTATAGCTGAGGGGACACACTAATAAGAAATAATTCTATAAAATTTATAAAAAAGAAAAGAATATATGTTTTCGCAGCCAGTTTTCAATAATATGGTCACCGATATGTACATGTGGCGAGGGAAAGTCTCGGGGAATCCATACTGCCAGCCTCACATGATGATGATGATGATGATGATGATGATGATCCTCATAATCATCTTCATCATCATATAGGTATTTACTCTTTCAGTAAAAGGTAGTTACTCTTTCAACTACACTTTTTTTCTGCAAGTACCAAATATACACGAAATGAACGGCTTCATGTATATGAACAACCTCTACTTTTTAGCCAGAAAAAAAGTTTTTTATCATCGTTGCGTGCATTGAACGAACTAAAACCTTCGGCTGGGATAGCCTACTAAAGTATTTCTTCAAAGTTCTATGACATAAGAGAATTCACTTATTGTACTTTCAATAAAAGGAATGCGTCAAAAAGCAACTTTGACTCTGTTTTTTGTAGCGTTAAACGATATTATGTTTCACATTTTATATCTACTGATTCTCATTGAATAAGTTAATGTGTTTTTAAATGTTGAATAAAGTTTCGTGCATACGTTATTACGATAACAGCTAAACAATAGCCTATTTTCCGTTGCTGAATGAGACGACGACAGTAAAATCCCGGTAAACAAAAAGGTACTGTTTAACATTTTAGGCATTACATTCGAATTTGGCTTTCAATTGTTATCTAAAGATTTAAGCAGTTTATATGCGAATATAATATATGTGCATATCATATAATGATATAAACAAGTGTTCACAATCCTTGGCAAAACACTTCAAAACATCGGTTATACATATCCCTCCACATAGCCTAACAAGGGAGCAAGGGGAGAAGTAGATAGATAGATATATAGATAGATAGATAGAGAGAGAAAGATAGAGAGAAAAGAGATGTGTGCATGGAAGTCATTGATGTCAGCACGACCTGATGAGATAAGGATGATTATATATATATATATTATATTATATATATATATATATATATATATATAATATTATATATATTAATTATTTATATATATATAATTATATATATATATATATATATAATTATTGCACATATATATATATAGTATCATAAATATAATATATATTTTTTTAATATATATGATACTTACACATCTATATTATATATGTATAAATATGAGATATTTTGAATATAATATATACATATCTAATATAAAATATATACATATATAATATAAGAATAATCTCTATATATTTATGCATATATAAATATATATGTAATAATATTAAAGAAAAAAAACATATAATAGATTATTTAATATTATATATATGTAATATTTATACACACATATAATTTACACACACACACACACACACACACACACAAACAACGATATATATATATATATATATATATATATATATATATATAATATATATATTAATGCCTTATGGGATGATATAAATTCTGACATTCCTTCACGGCAATATAACCAAAAGCAGACGGCATAATGACACCCTATAAAATTGGACACTTGACTTTAATTCAAAATTAATTTGAATTCAATTTCTGAGCCAATCTGTCTCCGTGTTTGAAAGTAGATCTTTTGATAAAATAACTTCAACAAGTTTTACAAAACCAAAAAACATCGAAGAAGAGTTGAACTCAAATGAAGGACGTGTTTTATCTTCAATATTTTTTTATTTTTATTTTTTTATATTTATTTTCCAGTTGACAACTCGCACAGCTGACCACTTCAGAAAATACGTTCAGGAAATATCTTTCCCATCTAATTGACCTTTTTTCTTCTTCGACCACAGAGACCCCTTTTTGGACCTTAAGAGGGGTATTATACCCCTGCATCATTCTGATACTAGCCTTTAGGAATTGGTGAATAAACCAATTGCTCTGTCTTTGTTTCAATTTTCTGACTTTTGTGAAGTCTGTTGGCTAATATTGCCTTTATTGTCTCTTTGCTGTCTTATTTAACGTTCTCAAACCATATGATTGATTTTGGTATAATCGTTTTCATTTGTGAAAAGAGGGCCGCAAGTCTTTAAAGGGGTCCACCTTCATTTGAAATGAATTCGGCTTCAGTGACGGCACTGCACTTCTTCAACATTTAACTCAGCTGTCAGAATATATTAACCTTTTGTCCCACGTGGCCTGTTTCTTTACCTTCGTTACTTCTCTTCTGTTTGGTGGGAACGTCATCCCTTTCTTGTTTTTCTATCTGTATTCTCTTTCTGTAGACTTCACTACTTATCATTCATCAATCATATCATCATCTCCATCAAGTCGTATTAACAGGACGGAACATGATTTTCTCTCGCACTGTCCTATTGGTTTCGCTTCTGCGCAATCCTCCCAGCGATATCTATCTATAGATATTAAGATATGCATGTAGTTGAATCATAGTGAGAATTCGCTGGAGGTTGAAGGTTGTTTCCAGTCAATAACAAAAGTAACTCTGATGTAACCTTCTTAGGATAATAATCCAAATCAAAATGCCGAAGGAAGCTCAGCATCAAAACTCTGTCATGTAGGTATCCCTTTGATGAGATTAAATGTCATATCACCTGGTTTCCCATGACTCATCTCTCTCTCTCTCTCTCCTTTCTCTCCTCTCTACTCTCTCTCTCTCTCGTCATTATAGCGGTCATCTACCTGATAAGTTTCAAAAACGCATCAGTGTTCGTTTAAACAAATCAGGTAAGTTTTGCTTGATGACCACTCTCAATTTCCATGGGTCAACACGAGACTTATTTAGAGTTCACTTATTACTCGCTGTTTCGGGTGTCTTGTTTTCTTATTTGGGTGGTTTGTATGATAAGCGGTAAGTTGCCGTAACAACCGCTTTTTTAGCCTGCTGCTTCTAAGGTTATATTCAAACTGCACTAATCCTTGCAAACTTCCCGTGAAGCGTTTCGTTAAAGTCTAAGTGGTAAAGCTATATAGTAGCAAAATCATGGCTACAGCTGGGAAGAATTCTCGCGTTATCTTATTAGGTTCCAGATTTCGAAATCTGTCAATAGCACTCTATACTTTTCCTATGTGTATTTTGACAACGATTTCTGTACATGAGATTTTAAACCTAAAAAGTAAATTGTATCTGAGGTGAGGCTTCAGGCCTGGAGTTCTGCAAAGTGTGGAGTCATTCTTTTTTGTCATTACTCCCAGCCCTACTCTGAGTCGGAGTGGTAGTAGCGTTCCATCTATGTGTTATATAGATCTGTTGGAAAATTATTAGTATTAGATAGGAATATTTGATTGCATATAAGTCCATATTATGTGTATTAAAAATAGTTATTTGAAGCTAAGAATTACACTGGGGAACAATTTTGGACATAACTACTGTTGAGTTTGATTTTTCATTTGATTTAGCTTCTAATTAAAAAAAAAAAAGATGATTCCGGGATATTATTCAATATCTTAATACTAACAAGGCTTAACTTAGTTTGTTACAAGGAATAAATAATAATGCGTTCTGTGAAGTTCAATTCATTGCACAAGTGAATCGGTTTTCGAGAGACGTTTACTTTTACCTTAAAAGAAACTCATTTACCTAACTATATTTTGGATTAATAGGACAGTAAGTGGGGTAATGATTAAAGATCTCGCTCATTGCACGATTAATGGCTTGCTAAAAACTTTGGCGCTTGAGTCACCTTCCTAAAAATAATCGTGATGAAATTGTAGAACATAACAAAATATAAAGACTTATAACTCTCTAGTAAAACTATTAAAGTTTTTGTTTTCTCATTTAGAACACGTTTCCCGTTTAATATATCTATCCATCTACCTATCTATCTCAATCTATCTATCTATCTATCTATCTATCTCTATCTATCTATATATCGATCTTTCTTTATATCTATTATCTATCTATCTCTATCTCTCTCTCTCTCTCTATATATATAATATATAAATATATATATACATATATATCTATATCTATTGATTAGGTACAAATATATATATATATATAATATATATGTGTGTGTGTGTGTGTGTGTATATATAAATATATATTATACACACACACACACACCATAAACAAAAAGAATAAAACAATTTTTTTCTGAGAACAAAAATTTTGCGGACTTCCTTTTTTAATATATATATATATATATATATATATATATATATATATATATTATATTATTATATATTATATTATATATATTATATATATATATATATATATTATATATATATAATATATATTATTTATATATATTCAGCTCTTTGGGGTTATATATATTTATATATATTCAGCTCTTTGGGTTTTTTTGTGATATGCTTGTTCATAAGTAATGAGACCCATCTGATGAGGCGGAAAATTTATTGGGAGCCGGTTTATCAACTTAGATTTATATGGGCCCCAATTTTGTCGAAATAATTTATTATGGGATTACTGTATTGAGTTCTTCCTTTATGATATATATATATTATATATATTATATATAATATATATATATATAATATATAATATATATATATATTTTGATTAATTTAGTGTGCTCTATCCATGTACTATTACTTATGAATATAGCTACTATATTGTCAATATTAATATCATATTATATATATGTATAGGCAACCTCCAACATTGATCAGTTAGTAAACGCACATTGGAAATAGAGACCTATAGGTATATAGTATAATAAGTCTGAAATTGCTACTTTCAAAAATCCTTGCTTTTGATACATTTATTTTCCTTTATCGTTTTACAACTTCAGTATATTGTTTGATTTATTCATTTATTGGACGTATTAAGTTTTTTTTTTACAAAAATACTAACTTATAAAATCAAAATGGAGGATGCAGTGGCGTGTGACATTCCTCCACACGTTACTTTCTTTTCTGTATGAATGTTACTATGTTTTATTTTTCTGTATGAATCACGTTATTTTATTTTTATTTTCTGTATGAATCACTTTACTTTATTTTAATTTTCTGTGTGGATCACGTTACTTTATTTTTATTTTTCTGTATGAAGATAAAATGAATGTAACGTGATTCATTTCAAGAAAAACAAAAGAAAACCTTTTACTCTTTCTCTGAATGTTTGAGATAAGGCTTGATGATTAGTATTATCTACGTTATTCGAACTATTGTCCTCCTCTTCATTGTTATCTGTACAACCTTTCGGTCGATATGCCCTCCGGCCTTCTTCAGGTATTTCTTGTCGGACTCGGTACTGAATCAAGGGTTAGGTTCAAAGTTCTGTAATGGCTCCCGATTACGACAAGAAGGTTCCCGATTACGACAAGACAATTCCTGAGTCCCAAAAAGAGGTTCTCGAGTCCAACAAAAATACCTGAAGAAGGCCGGAGGGTACATCGACCGAAACGTTGTAGAGTTAACAATGAAGATGAGGACAATAGTCCGAATAACGCCGATAATACTTTTACTCTTATCTTGAAAAAAGATGTAAATTTACATATTAATGAATAAAAACTAATTTTAACATGTTTTGTCATTTTTCTTTTTAATCTGAAAGATAAAATAGTATTTTCTAAAGTAGCCGATATAATACAAGATTGTTTAAAATATTTATCATTTGAGATGGTACGGGTGTTTCAGAAAAATTGATATCATTTAGGAATACAGAAGAGAAAAAAATCAATAATAACGTTATGAAAAGAAAAGCTGTTAGAGAAAATGAATAGAATAATAGTGATAACGTGTTCATATAAATTGGTATATTTCATAGTCTACTACATAGACCAATTCCGGTGAATGATCTAGATTTTAAGAGCGTGTCTAGATAAACCGGAAATTTCTATGTTCAATATTTAAACACCTTTTAAATTCTGTGAAATTCTTATTTCATAAGGAAACAAAACATAAATAACACAGAATGTTATTTTTCTATTTATATTCTTAAATCTAAAAAATAAAATTGAACAAGAATTGGCAAGTTATTAAATTAAGACAATAATGTCAGCATTTTGTAATTTATACAAATTATCATATTCCTCTTCTTGTCAACTTTTTCTTCGCTTTTTTTTTTTTAATTTTCATTATCTTTTTTTTTCTTTTCGTTCAGATTTCTATTTGTTCTTTTTTCATTTCTCCTGGTGTTTCTTTATTCAATTTCTTCTCCTTCATCCACGTTTCTTCTTTCCCTGGCTTTGGTTTTAAAAACGCCACAAAAGTTAAGATACCATTAAACATAGCGACCAAACTAAACAGTTGTTTTTTATATATTTCTAACCCGCTTATTATTCTTCTCTTTATTCTATGCATTATACTTCCAACTTTTTTTGCCCCCCCCCCACCGACCGCAACTTCCACTTCACCTCCTCCTCACCACAGTTCTTTTTTCCTCACCTTACTCTTCTGTCCCTCCTCTTCTTTGCATTGACGCTTCTTTTCTTACTACTTTCTCTTTTATCCTCATGTTCCTCTTTCTCACCATCATATTCCTTACACTCTTTCCCTCTTTCTCTTACGTTTCTCTATTCCATCTTTATCTATACTGCTTTTTTTCTTATTTCTTTCATAAATACTACCAGACATATTCGGCTTCCTACTACTTTAGTCTTTTCTCCCCCCCCCCTTTATAGTCTTTTGAATTCATCCTCTTTGGCTACCACTTATTTCTTTCAATTCTCTTGCACATATTCCCCTATCTCACCATCATATTCCTTCAATTCTCTTTCCATTCATCTCGTTCTCGTATTCCTCTATCTTTATTTATCCAGCTTTATTTCTTTCTTTGTTTTTCTTTCTTAAACATTTATTCTCAATAGGTACCAGAATTCTCTCTTCACTCCATCCAATTTAGTCCCTTCCCCCTTTATAGTTTACTCTCTCTTTCCCCCGTCACCAATTCAGTCACTCTGACATTTCGTTTTCTAATTCATTGGCTCGGCGTTTGAGTCCACCAATTCCTATCTCTCTAGATCTTTATTATTCCTTTTCCCGAGTTCCATTCTTTAAAATACGTGTCTACTCAGCCGAGTGTCCCTGCCCAGACACCTATCAGTCTAGCCGATAACCAGATGGCTTTAGATTCCTCTTAAGCGAGCGTTGTCCACTATCAACAATGACACTTGCACACTCTATTAGTAACGAGATAATTACACCTGGTGTTAGAATCTGGACATTGACCATTTTTAAAAATCGGCCAAAGAGATTGAGACATCCGGGGAAAGGTTTCAAGAAATACAGCCAAAATTATGACAACGATAGGAAGCAAATGAAAAGGAAAAGGTTAAACTAGATAAGTGCTCTTTACTAGGTGAAAACTTTGGAGAAAGTCCAGCAAGACAGGCTTACTCTCATTAGTTGCCTTTCCTTTTCTTTTATGACGTTCTAAGCACTTTTGGTTGACGCTTTGGCCAGTGTAATTTCTTTAGTAGATTGGAGTCTTTTCGGCCGCCTCTTTGCTAATTGATAATGTCTCTTGCGATGTGATTATAAAGACACATATTTTCACTCCTCACATACAGATAAAAAAATTTAATTGATGTTGCAATGGAACGGGACTATTGTCGTGACTAATGGGGTTGTTTGTCTTAATAAAGTTCGTTTGAAGATGTCGAAGTTTCGTGGACACGCAAACGTCAAAAGAAATTGCGTACAACACATCTATGTAAAACGATGAATGGCACACTAGTCTGGAAGGTTATATTTGTGTAGTCGGTTGTATGGCAGAACTGCCTATCTGCACCCATGCATATATGCACATGTACACATCTACAATAGAATTGAATGAATATTAAATTTGACAAATCACTATTGTTTTCTGTGTTAAAAGTTAAAAGAACACAGTTAGGAAAAATCAAACTAAAATTACACACACACACACACACACACACACACACATATAATTATATATATATATTATATATAATATATATAATATATATATATATATATCATGTCGCGCAGGCAGCACGGATATTATGACAGACTCTCGCCAACCTTCTTTATCATTCATTGTCTCAGGCGCATCCAGTATCCACATAGAGCTGACCAAAGTCTAAAAATCCTAAATAATATTTTTTTAGTCCGTATATATATATAAAAAAGCGGCATGTTTGCAATATATTTGAACAAAATTGACCGAAAATAATATATAATAGGCAGTGCCAATTTGTTCACCCATTTTCATTTTAAAAACGAATTGAAATTAATTAAATCGATTTTTGTCTATGTCGAAAGTATTAACAAATGAGCATGAGTCAACAAAGGCAAAATAATATTACACATGTAATTTATTTTTAATCCATTTTAAACTATTATTTTTGGTCAATGTTGCTCAGATATATAGTAAACATGGTCGCTGTTTTTATATACACCTGGAGTAAAAATAAAAAAATTATTTAGGATTTTAAGGCTTATAAAAGTTTCTTCTTAGAAATCAATAACAAAAAACAATAAATGCACTCAATTACAGAAGAATTGATGACTTTTAAATGAAATATCTTTTTCTTTTTGGTCTAAAAACGCAAAAAAGACGATCTAAAAATACTTATGAATTTGTTTATGAAAAAGTAAAGGCCAAGAATAAATGTCACGTGACCTATCTTTATATGGGAGGTCATAGTTGATGAAAAAAAATTTTCTTTTAAATCTGGGAATTATCTGATTTTGATAAAATTTTCTGTGTTGACTTATTAATCAAGGACTTTTTTAATTACTGAATCTTTTCAATCTAACTGATTCAATGGAAATAAATCGAAATTAAATAATTATTGAAAAAAAAGATCTCCAAAAATGATCTTTTTAGTTTTTATTTTACATTTAATTTTCTAATTTTCACTACTTATTTTCTACTAAAATAACTCTCTTAAACTTTTTTCTTCTATTCACAACTTCGGTCTTTTCTCTTTTTTTAATACTATAATTAGTTACGAACGTATATAACCTCACCGATATTTTGCGCTCCCAAAATAAGGTGGTTAAGTGGCTTTTTAAAAAATCAGAAAATTTTGAAATGAAATAACTGACGTATTATAATATACACTCATTGATAAATAAACACTGAATATTTCATTAAAATTGGATAATTCCCCGATTTTTGGTAATGTTTTATTAATCGGTGTGTGTGGTGGGGGGGTAAATTTATTTTGTAAAATACGAATTTTTGCCATTTTTGGCAGTGCCTAGTATAAAATGTATTAAAAGTAAATTACATATGTAATATTATTATATATTTTTTTACTCATGCTCATTATGTTACTACTTTTCAAATTAGAAACAAGGTGCATATCGCATAAATGCGTCCTGGCCTCCTGTCCTCAAAAACGCTAAGCGGTGCCTGCTGAAAATCCAACCCGTAAATATTTTAAACCGTCCTCTTTAAAATATTTTTTATCGGATTGAAGGCGTTTTTATAGACAAATAACTTTTTTTAGTGGTTTGAAGGCGTTAAAAGTAAGCCACCCCCAGATATTTTTATCGAGGAGTAAATGTAAATATTTTACCCACCCCCTTTAAAATATCTTTTTTTCTTTTTTTTTCTTTTTTTTCCTTTTATTTCAATTCAAAACAACTGTCACAAATTTTAACATAAATACGACCGACTTTCGAAAATAAAAACAATCAATAAATTATTAAACAAAAACAAATAGAAAATATTCACATTTACTTGTTGAGAAAAGACTTAGGGGGGTAAAATATCGTTTTCATATCGCATTAATTTTTCGGAGAAAACCCCTTCAAACTGCTAGGGAGTTCATACGTAGCACAGGTAGGATTGTCAGCAGGCACTGCTTGGCGTTGTTTTTAGGGCATGATGACAGGTCGCATATATGAGATAAGGGTTAAGGTTAAAAAAAATTCGACCTCAATCGATTTAATTAATTTCAATTATTTTTTTAAATGAAAATGAGACAACGTTTTGGCAATCCCTAGGATTAGGGAAAAGAGAGTGCAATGTGAATTAAATAATAAAAAATACGCTCGGAGAGTTCAAAAAACATAAAAAAAACTTTTCGTAAGATTTTTAAGAAAGGAAAAATTTGACATAATTTAAATTGAAATGGATCATGGAATTTTATTAAGCTACGATTTCGTCGCTGAAACATACAAATAAAGTGAGTAGTTATTGCGAATTGTCTCCATAACTGTTAACGGGGTTTATCCGCGGTCGGCCAATTACAGAAAGATTGCAGCAGATTGCAACAAACTCCACTGGCGCGGCCTGCAGCTGAGTAACTTCGGAAACCGAAGCATGAAAAAAAACGAAAAAAAAAAAACGTTGGCTTGCACAACAGTCGAGTAAAACACAAAATTTGCACAAGTTAAATTACCTATGAAATCAAAAATTCCCCCTTTTTTCAAATGTCACTCTTCACCGAAAATTCTTTATTCTCTAACGGTCATCAAACTCCCACCATAAAGCGTTCTCAAATAATTTTCTAAAATAATCTTTTTTAGAACACTTCAAAATTCTATGTATTTTGACCTTTTTTATTTGAAATCTCAAACATTTTACCCTGATGAAAACTGGTTTTATTTGTATACAAAAATATTTTATAATTTTCTATTATTTTTATTTTATTTCATATTTAAAATAATAATAGATAGAATACATGTGTACATGAACAAACTCCTGGTCGAAACAAGTGCTGGTAACTCAAATAAAATAAATCTTATGCATTCAACATTTTCTTTCCTTCATTTATTTATCCGTTCGACATATTGTCGGTTTCATTTCCATTTCAACTTACGTATATATATATATATATTATATATATATATATATATATAATATATATATATTATATATAATATATATAAAATGTGAAGGCTAGAAGGAGAAGAATTCATGGGAATGGTGCTATAGGCATTTTAAAATGTGTGTACTGCGTTGGAAATTAATTTTGTTAAAGGATGGTTTGTATTGTTTTCGGTATAAAGCTTCTAGTATTTGGAGTTTTTGTTTATTTTTTTGTTTGTGCAGAATGTGTGTATTTTCCGTTTAGGATATTTCGGTAATTAGAGTGGGGGCATGAATTTAATTTTAGGTGTTGTGAAATGGAGCTATTATCTGTTAAATGGAGAGTTAGTCGGCGTGACAATGTGTTTATGGTGAAACTGATGTATGTATTTTTCATTTTATATATATATATATATATATATATATATATATATATATATACACACGTATCGGAATTTCAATAAATAATTTTTTATCAATACATGTTATTTCCATTTATCTTTCAACATAATTATCGGATTCACTTCCATTTTTCTCACTTATATATATATATATATACTCCAATTGCTGCTTTAACTAACCTGTGTCAGTAATATTAATTAGTAATTTAGCCAAGAATGCTCCATATCTTATAAACACTAGCAAAAACAAACACCCTCTGAGCGGTGTAAAAATAATTTTTGAAAGATATTGCTTAGGAGATGGAAGTTTGTTTTATTTTACGACAGAAGACAATGTCTTTTTTATTTTTAAATACAATCAATCCTACACAATTTTATTAAAATTGAACGAATATTTTAAATTTAGTGTAAACAAATTTTTCTTAAATTTTATCTCGATTTTATCGACGTTCAAAAGTACGTAAAAAGTTATTTGCCACTCTTTTTCATAAAGAATATAAACAAATCTTTGAAATCTTATATTTAAAAAAAAAAATAATTGACATAAAAATAGTTTTATTGTCAAAATTCAAATAAATATGTTTTCTTTCAAATAAAACCAAGTTTCTCACAGTTAAATTCAAGTTAATTCAAACAAGGTTTTTCTCTATTCAATGTATTGGTGATTTTGCGTAATGCGACATAAGGAGTGACGTAGTTTCAATTAAAGACAAATAGAGACCGAACCTCCATTATTAATAGATTACTCTTTTCCAATATATATATATATATATATATATATATATATATATATGGCAGCTGTCGACGGACGAGAATTTAAGGAACCGGGCTGATAAAAAGACAGTCGGGTTTCGCTCCGGGTCTGAAGTAGTCGCTGTGTCTAGCCATACAGATGAGATGAGACGTGAAACATCGGAATACGGTGTATGTGGATGACTTATCATATGCTCCCAAAACCCGGTAGAGTTCTCTAGGAGCTACATTAATTGACTTTCACCGCCAGCGTAATAAGGTAATGATTGTCTGTTGTTACAGATTTGGTCTCTCTGGTGATCGTAAAATATATACACCGATGTATGTACTTATAAGTTAAAAAAGAAACGCTCCTTAATGGAAGATGTCGACGACCGTTATTAAAAAAGTTAAATGAGAATTGGAGAAGGAAGCTCCAGCATCAAACTTCTACTGAATTGTGGTATCCTCACCCGTTATCTTTATATGATCATCACTGGACTGTAGATATTTAGATCCAGATACTAGCATGTGTAGTATAAGCGGATGTCTCTATATACAACCAACTTACTGATGTCTTACTACGTTATCACTTTATCGTATATATATATATATATATATATATATATAATATATATATATATATATATGGGTAGGTAACCAGTCAAGGAGAGGGAAAACTCTGAATTCAAAATTCCTGAGGTCAGTCGTTGATTGGGTTCGTGGCATTCATTGTGCACCAATTCTTTCCTATCGACTGTGCCAAAAGGTGCGGAATGGTCCAACACAAGCCTTCACCACTATAAACAAATCACTGTGTTGGTTGTTCACTGAATGGACACTCATGCGTCGAAAATCGGCGAGAGAATCCACATATATATAAATATATATATATATAAAATTCGATACTTTATCTTACAGAAAATGAACTTGACAAGTGTAATCCCGGCAAAGGATGGCTCGGTGTGTAGAATACCGTACAGACTGTTTATATATATATATATTATATAATATATATATATAATATATATATATTATATATATATATATATAATATAGATATATAGATAGATAGATAGATAGATATTGTAGTTAGAAGTGGGCCTCTAACGATAAAGCCTCGAAGGAAAACTTCTGGGACAAGTTAACTCCAAAATCAAAACTGGAGAAGGATGCTCCAGCATCAAATCTCAGCTGATTTGTAGGTATCCTTTGAGGGGAAAAGTCTAAGAGAAAGTACTCCGAAATAAAAGCTACAATTTGCATAGTCACTAATCTTGATAAGTTCCTCATGAGCTTCAAGATAAATAGATCCATAGAGTAGCTATGCTAATACAACGTACTTACTTGTAGTAATAATGTGTCTAGTCTCCACGTTCGGAGGCAGTCGTTGTGTAATGGTTATCGACGAAGTATATGGGCATAGCGAACAGAGTTCAAATCCTGGACGAAGTTCTTTGCTTTTTACATTGCGCTAATATCCATGGGAATGGTATGAATCCAATAACTCTCCCTCCAGCCAGGTGTAGAGCAGACTGGGCCATTAACCTTGGTATGGCAACCAGGCTAGGACAAGGAAAACTAAATTCAACCCAATTATATGCCACAAAAAGTTGGCATTGTGTGACATCCTGCTTGTGGCGGAGGGGTAGGGTAAATGTATATGTGGAGGCGTATGGTGTAATGATTATCGTTAAAGGAAATGGATTCAGTGAAACGAGTTCAAGTCAAGGATGAAGCTGTTTGCATTTTCATATTGCGATAATACCCTTTCGAAAGGTATGCATTTAACTATTCTCCAGCTATGGGTAATTAGTAAGGCAGACTGGACACTTTAACCTTAGGTTGGGTAGGCAACTTATCTGGTAGAAAGAAATATGACCGCCCCATGAGCAGTATGCATCAAGGATGTGACACAATTTCTTTGTCTGGAAGGAACGTTAGGGACTGTAATTCATCAGAGGTGTTTAGCACAAAACGAGGACAGTGCGTAGAATTGTGTATGAATGGATAGATAAGTTTAAAATTGCCAGGAAAAGCATGACAGAGAGAGAGAGAGAGAGAGAGGGGGGGGGATGCCTATCAACCTCCATTACCGATGAGAAAATTCAGCAACTCTGAGAGATGGTATTGCGAACTGGCGAGATAACATCGATGAAGTAGCTTGTTCTCTTTAGATTAGTCATGGTTTTGCCTATAAAATCATCCACGATGAGATCGGCTTCCATTAAACAAGAGTGTGGATAATTTTTCATCTCTCTTGTACAAGCAAGCCACATTATAACATATCGGGTTTGGTTTAGAATTTCTTAAAACTCTTTGCCAACCAAATTTTCCCCACCAAATTTTCTTGATATTTTTAAGTTCATTATTTATGCCCCTCAGAATTCATTCTATTCAAATAAAGTCCTATTATTATTATTGTAATATGAGTCATTCTGCTTAATATTAATGAAGTAACCACCAGAGGCTTACGGTATGATTGTAGATGTATGAGAGCCGCCCTGAGCGGTTTAAAGTAGGCAAAGAGTTAACCTGGTACGTAGGATTTTGGTAAGAATATTACAGAACTATCCACATTTATGGTCTCGTTACAATTTCTTCGTTTAGCAGTGGAGTTCTGGAGAAACGTGCAGACACGAGCCAGACAATGAGTAAAAAGGCAGACGGTGGGATCCGGCTAAAAATAGAGAAATACCTCCCGTGGTAGCTGGTATAATTTAATTTAATTTCCTTTTCTGCTCTCGACTTAATCGATTCCCTCGTACAAGGAAAACATCGTTCCCTAGAGGTTCTTCTATGTTTTAGTTGTTTTTTCTACTTAAGCATTCAATATTTTGAAATAGACGTCGACATTTTACTAATTTATTTATATATGTATTTATTTAATAATGAATATAAAAAAACATTCAGTCGAAAAAAATGCAGAGGAAAGTCGAAGAGAGAAAGAGAAGACATAGGAAAGAAAGTAGAGAAAAGCATGAAATAAAAGAAAAAGGGTCAATGGCTCTAAAAGAAGAGAGGAGAGAAGAGTATAGGAGAGAGTAGGGTGTAAGGAGAGAGAAAGGTGAGGTTTGAAAGAATCTGGAAATGCAAGGAAAAATGAAAGGTGGAGGAAAAACATCGAGAGTAGGAGGTTTATAGAAACGTAGATATTCAAGGAAAAGAGAAGAGGAAAAGGAAAAAAGGATAACAAGAATGGCTCTTAAAGAGAAGGAAGAAAAGGAAGGGAAAGAGGAGGAGGTGGAAGAGTAGGGTGTAAAAGAGAGAAAGGGGAGGTTGAAAGAATTTTAAAAGAGAAGACAAAAAGTAGCAAAAGAAAATAATGGCTCTTGAAGAAAAAGAGGGGGAAGAAGAGGTTGTAAAAATAGAAATGAGGAATTTGATAGAATCATAGAAATGCAAATAAAGTGAAGAAAAGGAGTAAGAATGGCAGAAAAAAGAGAAGAGAAGGAGGGTTTAAAAGAGAGAAAAGGAGGAAAAAGGAGGAAAAAGAAGCTGAGAACTGCAAGAAAAAGATAAAAGAAGGAGGAGAGGAAGTGTCTGGTGTTGACGAGAGAAAGAGGAGGTTGAATAGAAGTTTAAAAATCAAGAAAAAAAACGAAAAGTAGCAATGGGAAGTAATGGTTCTAAATGAAGTGGAAAAGAAGAGGAGGGTGTAGAAGAGAGAAAGAGGATGTTGAACAAACATGGGAAATGCAACAATAAGAATAAGAAGAGGAAGAGTAGGGAGTAGGAGTAAGAAAGGAGGGCTTTATAGAAACCTAGAAATGCAAGGAAAAGGGAAGACGGAAAGAAAGAAAGGAAAAATAAAAAATTGCTCTTGAATCAGAGGAGGAGGAAGAGTTGAGTGTAAAAGGGAGAAAGTTAATATTAAAAGAAGCTGGGAAATAAGGAAACAAAAGGAAATCGTAGATGGTCCATACGAAGAGGAGTATTGACTGAAAAAGAATAAGGGAATGAAGAAGAGGAAAATGTATACCTAGATAGACGAATTCAATGGAGTAAGAAAAAAATATATATAAATAGGACTCTAAGGGAAATGGAACTCAAAAAGTAACAAAAAAACAAAAAAAAAAACAGATTCCCTGAAAAAAAAAAGAAAATACGGCAAAAGAAGTGGATAACCACAATGAAGAAGATGAAGATGAAAACCGAATCTAACAATAAAAAGGGAAAATGAAATTTTTAAGAAGTAAATAAAAAAATATGAGAAACGGAACACAGACCAAACAGGAGAAACAGCAGCAGCAGCAGCAGGATGTTGAACAACAACAACAATAACAACTAAACCCAAACATAAAAAATATCAGCATCAATACAACAACAACAACAACAACGGCAGCAACAGATTTTTAATCTTCCGTCTGGGATCTTTCAATTTGGGGATGGTGGTGTATGATGGGTAAAACAAAAACAAAAAGAGCAAGGAACATCTCGAAAGCAATAAACCAACAGACACAATATTTTCGACAAAAGAAAGGCAAAGAATGTATTCAGTTTTTCAAAAGGAATTCAATAATTTTGTTATTCAAGATAATGATTTTCTGCTGATGTTGATAACATAACTGATTTATTTATTCATTCTTTATTTGTTTCACTTACATGTTTATTTATTTATTCATTTTAATCTTGACAGGCAAGAAGAGCAGCAGAAATGGGACGTAAACATAATATCAATTAAAATCCGAACAAAAATCTTATGAAACGGAGGGACAAATTTAAAAGAACGAATATAAGGTAAGCAAAAAACAACAACAACACAACAAACAACAACATATATTATTATTATTATTATTATTATTATTATTATTATTATTATTATTATTATTATTATTATTATTCACTCCATTTGAGTTTTCACATCAGCGTTAGCTGATGGTCTTTCACTGGAGTCTGAGTGATTGCAAGTCGCCTCAGGTATCCAGGACTCTTCTGAGTATTCTGGCAGATTGCAGCAGTGCAATATTCTGGATGGTCTCAATCTGATGTCCAGATTTTCCGGTCCCTTTTCCAATCCCTTTGGGACCGTTCCAAGTGCACCAACTACAATTGGTATCACTTTCACTTTCATATTCCATAACTTTTTCAGTTCTCTGGCAAGGTCCAGGTATTTTTTCAATTTTTTCATTTTCCTTCAGCTTCACTCTGGAACTGCAAAATCCACCAGTTGACAAGTTCTTTCTACTTGTTAATCAGCACTAGGTCTGGTATTCTTGCTGGGATTTTTATTTCAAAGTCCCAGAGAATTTTAAGCGTTTCATTCTCAAAAACAGATTCTGGTTTATGCATATACCATTTGGTTGTATGGTCAAAATTTTTTTTTTGCATAATTCCCAGTGGATCACCTTCCCAAACCAGTCGTGTCTAGTTTTGTACTCCCGTTGTGCTAGTTTGCTACATTCGCATAGTAGAATGGTTTACAGTCTTATCTCTATTACCAAAAAAGTCTACATTTACTATTTTGTTGGGTCTTATCAATTTTCGCTTTGATATAGTTTGTCCTTATGGCATTATTTTGTGCTTTATTAATTAGCGCATTATTAGTGATTATTATTATTATTATTATTATTATTATTAATTATTATTATTATTATTATTATTATTATTATCATCATCTTCTATGTATAATATGTTTGTACCTCCAATTATCACCTCAGGTAAATAATGGACCATTCTGTTTTGATTGTGAGGAAAGAATTAACATATCAATACACTTTGTACCTCCGTGCATCACACCGGTCATCACCCCCAGATAGATAATGGACCATTCCGTTTTGATTGTAAGGAAAGAATCTATAGTATCTACATATTAATACGCTTGTACCTGCGTGTGTCACGCCCTGTCCTCACCTCAGATAAATAATGGACCAATCCGTTTTTGAGTGTAACGAAATAATCTATATATCTATACTAGTATTAATACTAGTTAATACTAGAAAACAAAGTAATAAATAAAGGGGAGTAACAACTTTGGCTTTTATATGCATAATATATATATGTATATATATGAGGAAAAGGGGGTTGGAATGAATCGACAGAATGAGGAATGAAAGAATAAAAATGGTGTAGCATATTTTGCTGGAATATTGAATTCAGTTTCTTCAGCTTTTATTGAATCATTAGGATCATACAAATGTTTTATAGAACACTTGTATGATCCTAATTTTTTTTATACAACACTTGTATGATCCTGATGATTTCAATAAATGCTGAAGAAGCTGAATTCCATATACCAGCGAAATATACTACACATTTTTTGACTGAGTTTGTTCTTTCATTCCTTATTTTACATCATATCTATATATATATATATGTGTGTGTGTGTGTGTGTGTGTGTGTGTGTGTATGTGTGTGTGTGTGTTTGTGTGTGTGTGTGTGTGTGTGTGTGTAAAATACACTCCCCTGATCTCAAGCACTGAAGCCTCACAGTCAAGTTTTACTGTCCTATACAGGACACCAAGCGGGGCCCGTTCACATAACACGTTATAATATTTCAACTATTACAAGGTTTGATATTAAGAGCTACTGAAAAATAGTTCAATGGTGTTAAAACGATTGATTTATAAAAGAAGAAATCAACAAATATCTTCCAATTATAGAGTTTATAGAGTTCACGGACAATTATTTGTGATGGCAAAGATCATAAAATGGTCAGTTCAAAAGATTTGGATACCAGAAATATGTTTTCATTCAATCAGTGTGGTACGAGGGGAGTCCGCCCCGGTGACACTTTATAATAACAAGGGGTAGGCAACAAAGGTAAGAGCTGCTCCGGTGGCATAACCACTAACTACGCCACAACACATAATGACTTGTTAGGTGATTATTTAAATTGCACTTAAACTGTTGTATTCGTAGCAACGGATGGAGACCAACCAACCCATCTAAATTGTGTGGACCAGTTTTCAATGGATTGGTGTACACACTAATTCTATTCATTTCGAGATACGCTTGTAAATTCGTTCGTTCCAATAATAATAATAATAATAATAATAATAATAATAATAATAAATAATAATAATAATATTGTCTCCAGTATCTTTAAAGGAGGACAGCTCAGGTGTTTATTCCCTTGACGATATTTCTTGCTGCGGAGTTTGGGTTTTTGAAAAGTTTCTCGTCTTCTGAGGTACTCTTTTCTTACTTTTTTTTCTTTATCCCTGCTTGTTTGACGTTATCTGCTTCCAATATTCCCACGTATTTGAAATTATCTATTTCTTCATCTCTTATTATTTTATTATTTTTTTTTTCCTCCTCGGGCATCTCCTCTTCTTACCATTTTCTTACGTCAACATCGAAAATGAAGATAAAAAATATTAATGAAATATTTGATTCTACAATTAATCTAAGCAATAAATTGTTACTTAGACTCCCGATAAAAGACAATCGAAACATACTAATTGTGAAAAACTCACAATTGGTAATTTATGTGTAATATAATAATACTTCGAAGTCTGCTTTCCAGAGAACTGGAAACAAATTGGACCCATGAGGGGTAAAGGTGATGCACTAGTAGCTGGAACCCTTGGAGATGTCCTTGAGAGTTTAGGGAAAGAGACGAGAGTAACTGGAAATAGAGGAAACTGTATTGTTAAGATCGGTTAAATACTCATGAAGAGTCCAGCAGACATGTGAAGACTTTCTGTCACTCAGATTCTGGTGAAAAAGTCACCAGCTAAACTTTTGGTGAAAAACTCGCAAGGTGTCATATCTATTTATAATGGAGATTCGCTTCGGTGTTTGTCAATAACAAACTGCTTACGTCACATTACCCCACAGCATAATCCAACGTCATAAAATAGAATAAATATGCTTAAAATGTGAGTATCAACGTTAGACAATCCTCATTGTTTCAATAAATAGATTCACAGCGTTATATATTGTATACATAGATTGTTTTATTCTAATATAATATCTAAAGTTATCGAACTGTTTCCATTTCAAAATGTCTTCTTTCATCTTCTTTTTTTTACTCCTTTAATAAATTTGAACGATTTTACTACTTATGGTACACACTCTAAATGACATTTTAATTTTCCATCTCCCATCCCCTCAGCCAATATCTTTTAAAAAATCTATTTTACATCACGGAGGGTGTTTTTTATTTTGCTAATAATAATAATAATAATAAATAATGACTCAAGGAAAATACAAAAAAGAGTAAAGAAGTACT
>JALAJA010001556.1:0-20437 GCA_023376005.1 Doryteuthis pealeii | reverse complement strand
AAAAGAGAGGATAAACTGGAACTCTTGGTTGAAATGCTGGATCCACACACTTTCACAAGAAAATGGTTTTCTCTCCAGTGTGTATGCCATGTGTTTCTATTATTGGAACTCAGTGAAAAATCGATTCACACATTTCACAAGAAAATGGTTTCTCTCCTGTATGTGTTCGCATGTGGCTTGTTAAAGCAGGAATTCTGTGTTAAATGATGAACCACCAATTCACAAGAAAATGGTTTTCTCTCCTATTATCGCATGTGGCTTTTTAAGAGAATTTGTGAAAATGCAGATCCACACACTCAGCAAATGGTTTCTCTCAGCGGTGTTTACTCGCATATGAGATTTTAAAAATGTGACTTCCAAAGAATATGAGATCCACAACTTCACAAGAAATGTTTCTCTACTGTTGAAATCTGATGTGTGTTCTTAAAGAAGAACTTTCTTGCAAATTTGATCCCACACTTGGACAAGAATATGTTTCTCTCCTGTGTGCATTCGCATATGTCTTTCAATTTTGATTTCTCTGAAAATGCCGATCCACACACTTCACAGGATGGTTTCTCTCCAGTGTGTATTTCATGTGCCGTTTCAGTTTTGACTCATATGCAAATGCTGATCCACACACTTCACAAGAGTACAGTTGCTTTTTGACTGCGTGTTAGCATATCCATTTCTTTATGAATAACAAATTTCTCCAAACAGTGAAGCTCTTTAAAGATGACATATATCAAACATAGATCCACAAACTTTGAAGTGATACATTTTTACATCTGCAAATAAGAAGAGATATTATTAAAGAAGACAGATAATAACATTGTTTTTATATATATAATTATAATAACGGCATCCTGATACAATAAACTCTATCACATAATTCATATTAACTCATAAATCATTTTTTTCTTCTCTAGGGACATCAGCAAATAAAGAAGAGTCATATTTAAATACAGCATTTTATTAATTCTTTGTGTACTTATATAATTATAATAATTTAATTTCTGATACAATAAACTGTAATATCTAAATAATTCATATTGAATATAAATAGAACTTTTTTTATAATGCTACTTTAATAAAGGGGAAGGTGTTGCCTGGGAGTATGGCCCCCTGGGATCACGTTGTTAAATTTGTGGTCCAGGGCCAAAGCCATACCGGACCGACACAACTGGTATGTAGAGTCTCTAATATACCATAGTGTTTAACTTTACCAAAATATTGCAAAACCTTTGACTCATCCTAGTATATCTCATAGTCCAGTGTGGTTTGCAGAGATAACCTTGATAATCAAACCAAGTCAGATACTAATTTACCAACACAAGGTAATTTTTAACAAAGTTTAACAAGTTCGAATTCAGAGTTTTCCCTTCTCCTAGACCGGTTGCCATACCAAGGTTAAAGAGCTCACTCCGCTAATATAATGACTAAACTATGTAAACATTTGAATACAGCAATTTTTACATTGCTTAAGTTTCATTTACCTGAACAAAAAAATGTATCGTTATTGATAAAACTTTAGAAATATATTTACTTTAAGAGGCATTGGTCTCTATGTGAACTCAGAGAATAGTTCACATTGGGCTATGTTAAATTTCAATTGATTTTATGGTGCAAATATAAATATTGTTCGGCTGAACTTGCACAAAAGTGTCAAAATTAGGGTGATCCAGAAAAAACAGGACCCAATTATTTATTTCATTTTCCCATTAAACTAATCTTAAACCCCAACCCCAACCCTGTTAAAATTAACAGTTTTATTACAAAATTGTTGGGTTCTTGTTTTTTCTGGGTCACCCTGTATAGCGGTGACCCAGAAAAAAAACAGAACCCAAATTATTTATTCATTTTCCCATTAACTAACCCAAACCCTAACCGTCTAGACAACCCCATAGTTTAAATTAACAGTTTTATTACAAAATTGTGGGTTCCATTTTCTGTGTCACCTTAATTTGACACCTTTGTGCAAGTTCAGCCCATTGTTCTTTGTTCATAATTTTCATTATTTCCATAAGGGGAAAATTAAAAAAAAAATCATCTGAAGTTTTTGTAATGTTTCTACTTTCAAATGGACAAAAAATGTTTCAAGATAGTATTAATCTTTATGCTAGTTTCAGTGGGTTAAATATAGTTAAAGGGGGGGGGGTAAATATCACAGAGAAAATTGATGGTGGCTGACTTCTGATTTAGGTCGGAAAATTAAAACGGAAAGATTTTTGGTGGTACCCAATGACAGTTTAACTACAGTCTATGAATCAACATTTTTGCGAATTGGGTTACGCTTTTAGGGGATTAAGGTTGTTTTTAATTACGTATTGCTTTAAAAAATAAACAACCAGAAAACCCAAATTACTATACATTTTTAAAAAAATATTTTTTTAAACTAAGTTTAATTGAAATTATACATTGCAATACTAACACAAACAACTGCTCAATAATAGATTCAATAATTAATTTCAATGGTTAAGTATTGTATAATTTCAATTAAACTTAGTTTAAAAATTTTTTTTCAATATTAAATGTATAGTAATTTGGGTGTTTTTATTTGTTTAGTTTTTTAAGCAATACGTAATTAAAAACAACCTTAATCCCCTAAAAGCGTAACCAATTCGCAAAATGTTAATTCATTGACTGTAGTTAACTGTCATTGGGTACCACCAAAAAACTTTCCGTTTTAATTTTCCGACCTAAATCAGAAGCCAGTCCCTAAAGTGATAATAAAATATTCTTGATTGGTTCAAGATATACACTTGATAATTTCTTAATGATAGTGAATTTAAATTGCCATTATTAAAAAGTGCATTATAGTTAAATAAAAAATCTTATTGTTTACTTACGTGTGTCTACCGTCTCCAACGAAATATTTAGAAATTGTACGTAAAAATACGAAAAAAACCCAAAAAACCCAAACATTTACTGTGTAAACAAAACTTGATTTTGACGAGTGAAAATGTTACGAAAAGAAAAAAGTAACGTGTTTTTTTTTTATAAACGTCCTAGATGTCAACACGTGTTTGTTCGACAAACCATTTTTACATGGCGTCGCTTCCATTTCCTTTAACTTTACTGCGCACGCGTCATTTTCAACTATGTTCCGTGTTAAATGTTTAAATGGAAAGATTGAATCAATTCAGTTCTAAAAATCATTTTTATAAATATAGCAATATACACATAATCAATATAAGGTTTAGTTTTTTGTTTAATGGCATATCGATCTTCGTGTGTTATACAATGGAATGACATATCTATCCTTTTATGAAAACAGTTATGGTCAATTGAACCATGAACTGGAGTTTTAACTGAGGATGAGCATCTTGTGTCTTAAATCAAGTATGCTCGAAAAAATAAAAATGACGTAATAATTTTTTCAAGCAATTGCTAACTGAACAAGTCCATACCAAATAAAGCCTGGCACCTATGCAATTTGAGTTTTGGCTTGATTACTCAGTCAAAACTCAATTGCATAGCATTGTGTCTTAAATGTTTACTAACCTACAGATTATTATTATGAATTACTTGAAACCAAAGGGCCGGGTTAGCTCAGTCAGTAGAACGTTCGGCTAGAAACCATAAGGTTCCTAGTTCGATACCCGCCCCCGCCAACTCAGCGTATGAGTAGCACAGGGATCTGTGCGGTAAGTAAGGAGCTGATGGTAGGTGAGGCGCTCCAACCAGACGCTAAACTAATCTCCTTGGTCTAGCGCTAGTGAAAGGGGATAGACTCCTCGCTGCTGGCTGATACCGACATTAGGCCGCCCCGACGACTTTTACTTTACAGGTATTGAGAAAATAGGAACAACAAGGTTCTAGGTTCAACACCAGCCGTGTCAACTCAGTGCATGAGTAGCACAGCTTGTATCTATGCAGTAAAGTGTGAAGCTGATGTTAGGTGTGGTTCACTACCTCAGACACAAAAACGATCTCCTGGTTTAGCATATAGAATACAATTCTATAATTTTAAAAATAAATACACATACACATTTTCTTTCCAAACTTAAGGAAAAGAAATTAAATAAACATACAACACCATCCTTTTCCAAACTTATGGAAAAGTAATTAAATCAAACACCAAACACAAATCCTTTTCAAAGATTTAAGGAAAAGTGATTAAACCAATTGATTACACAAAAATCAGAATCGATTGGTTGGGTTAGTATTGTTCACTACTACGTCCGCGCCAAAAAATTAATTACTTTTGGATCCTATCTCCTGATTATAAAAGATAGATAAGAAATCAACAATTAGACAGAACCCTTTTCGCTATCAGAGAGGACAGAATTCATTTCGCTAGCAGACGGGACAGACTTCACCTCACACTCAAACCGGACACAACCAAAGATAAACAAACACATAGATCTCCTCTCGCTGACCAAGAAACAGGTGTCAGACTCAAGATTCCACCATCTTCAACACAATTACTACTATTAACATTCAATCGTACCACCGCAGCCGACATCAGGAATCCATTTCAAACGGTCAGATACATAAACTTATTTCTCATTTCTGTCCACATCAAACAAACTTTTCCAAACTTAACATACAAACTTTTACATTTTATAATTACATATATCATCTACACTATTCCTTTCGAACATTTACATATTTGTTGATTACTTGCAGATTTATTCTCTGAATAAATTTATTTGTTAATTTATTATTTCTCCGTATTTTCTGCCTAACTGTTTCATATATTTTATTCGTCATTCCTAATATTACTGAACACATTCTCATAAAACCTCTACAAGCACTAGTAAAAAAGGGATAGACAACCGTGTTGTCTGGCTGATACCGACAATATGCCACTCTGTAGACTTTTCCTTTTTATAATGGTTAGTGAGAAATGGAATTGGCTGCCTGAGTTTAAATCATGGACGAGGCTGTTTGCATTTCACATCGTGTTGTTGGGTTGTTAATATATAATAGCTTGGTACCTCGAGCGAGCCCCAAAACAGAGAAAATGAGGTATTATAGGAAATATACAAATGACTGTTACCATATTCATATAAAAGATAAACAAAAACATTGTACAAAAGCATATTCATGTTAACACATACTTTTTCCTCACATGAGGGGGTAACGTAATTATTAAGGTCCACCGGAGTTTGATAGTGGAAATAAAACTGTGGGCGGACTGCTATAGAAAGAGAGGAAGAAGAAATAAGAAAAAATAAAGGTTAAAAAAAAGGAGTGAACACACAACGGGTTGCCGGTAATTTGACCGAGGTATGACCGCCGGAAGAGGAATTGAAAGTTGACCGGAAGCGGAAGTGACGTGGTGACGAGGAACGAGAAAGAAGAAAATCGCTCTCTTTTTGCTTTCCAGCGGCGTAGTGTTCGGACGGGGGCTGGTGGTCCCTAGTTTGGGACAGCGAGATAGTACTATGTTAAAAGGTACAGTAATTTGACAGTGTCCTCTTTCTCTTTCTCTCATTCTTTCCTTCTCTCCGGAACAGAGCCCACGACATGAGCCGAAAAATAAATGCTAAGCCCTTGTGACCATATATCTCATGTGTCTGTTGTGCCTTTTTTTTATCGACAATGACGCCCGCCACATAACAAATACCTTTTTGGTACCGTGACCATATTATCATACTACAGAGAGGGTTTTCTATCTTTTTTTTTTATGGCTATCATGAGAGGCATGTGGTGTGGCAAGAGATTAATGTTTTAGGTTTAAAGGTAGCTGGTTATTTTGTGTATGTGTTCCTTGGGTTTGCTTTTAACCCATCATATTTGGTGTCGTGCTGAAAAGGAATTCAAGGAAAGAAAAGGGAGAGACAAAAAAAAATAGTTTTAGGATTTAGGCTTTATTCATGGGGTCATAGCCAACACATGGTAAGGAAATTCCTTCCTGCCAGTAAGGCCCAAATTTGAAATGGCCGAGAGATTATTTTGAGGGGCGGATGTGAGTCTTTTTCTGCATATGCTCAGAGGGTTCTTCGGTGTAAAGGCTCATGGGTTTTTTGTTTTTTAAAATTTAATCCCGCACAGGCAAAGGGCTTGTAACCATCTGTGTCTGTCCATGATAAACTGGCTGGTTTGGTCAGTTGGTTAAACTGGAATAACTTCTAAGTCATGGCGTCCCTTAACACGCACAGTTCCTATTTAGGAACCCTATTGTTCTGTTCTCCAGCTATTGGTTTGATTTTGGTTTGGTTTTTGTTTATGCCATATCAACTTTCTTGTCATGGTCGGGAACCTTCTTGTCGTAATTGGGAGCCATCATGGAACTTTGAACCTAACCCTTTATTCAATCCACGGGGGTATCCTGTTCTCATTCCGCTAACCATAGCTGGGGTAGGAGTTGTGTTAATCATTTTTCTATGTTACTGCCGCTCAGAATTGAACCTGGAATCCAGAGATAACTGTCACTTAGAACTCTCTTAACCTAACTACCTTATCCACTAGGCATGTGTCCAATTGAACTTTTAAGTTATTTTCATCCCAAGTCTCAGACATAATTTGTGCATTTAGAGTAAATAAGTTAAATACCCTAGAAATCATTTTAATCATTGTTATGTTTCATAAATCAAGAATGTGTTTTAATGTTAGAATTTGTTACCTGTTTTAGGCATAAATGTTAATTTATTCTAAGATAGCCATGTGGTGGCATAGAACTTCAAAAGAAGTTTATTTGTCCTTTGTCTTTTATTGTATTGTCTCTAAATGTATGTATTGAAGTCAGTCAGTCAGTCAACAATTGGTTTGAACAATGTGACTGGCCAAGCACAACTGAACCAGTGTCAAGACAACTGGTACTTATGGGAATTCAGAACAGTCAACTCATGCATTTGGGTGATTCCATTCCTGATTGGCTGCTTTGGTCTGTATGATCCTCTGAGGCTCCATAAATCCTGCCATTTTACAGTAGTGTTCGCAGCAAACCAGAATCGTATTTCAGTTACGACTGCTTGCTGTCCTGTCTCACCAATTCGACGGTAATTGGACTTAGTATGATTATTCTACATCTTTCTTCCTCCCCCCTCTACCATTGTGCGAGCATATTGGCCATCTTGAATGCTTTTGCATGATTTATATTTTGTTCCAAGGTAATCAGTGACCCTGCCTTAGCCAATATATCTGCTTGTAGCATGTCATTAGCAATGCCCCGAATGAACTGATCCTTTATATATATGTTGGATAAGTCATTATCACAGTTGGGGCATATAAAGTTGCATACCTTGTTTGCGCAGACCAACTCTGGCCAACCCTCTGGCCACATCAGTTAGATCGTAGTCAGAGTAAAGTAAAATAAAGCTTTGCTAAAGTCTGAAACCCTGGTTATCTTTTTACTACAATTTATTTTACTTTTACGCTCAGCCACCACCTTCTAGCACACATGATAAAAAGAGTTGGGACTTACCATAAGGACAATAGGGCTAGTTGTGACCAGCTGATTGATTGGGGGCGGGGGGGGGGGTCCGACCATGTGTCTGGTCTAAGTAAGGGCCAATATAAGGATGTTCCAGGTCATGGACTACTCAGTCACCAGCGTTCCTTCTTTAAGCATCATGGATTGCCACCTATGGCTAACAGGTGGCCCCATTGGGGAAGTCTTTACAGAGGTGCAGTCGGTATATTCTATAGCTGTAGTTGACAGGGCTAACAGAATATTGGGGAGAGAAAAAAAACCTAAAATATTCTACAGAGTATGCAAATCTGAAAGATTATACAGCATCAGTAATAAAGAGTGTATTTTGTCGCATACCCCACTTGTATGGACTGGACACAAGGTCTCATATTAATGTGGGCCCACCCACAAGCAGAAGCTGTGGGAAATAACAAAAATTGCGTCAATCCCCTCGGCATTCAAGGGGGCAGGTGTTGCCTGGGGGGAAAGCCCCCTGGGATCGACGCTAATAATTGTACTTTAACCCGGTCCAGTGGCCGAAGCACACTGGACCCCCCGGATGGGGCAGGTAAAAGAGTAATCAGTAATAAAAGAGTGCAAGATGAAAAATCATCTATAATAAAAACAATAAAGAATACTTAAATAATCAATATAATTCATTAGTTTATATCACGATATCTTAGTTATTTTCTTTTTAATGTGTTATGTTTTGATGTTTGATAGTTGGAACTAGCAACAGAAACTGCCAGTATCCATGTCCATGCTAACTCATATATATATATATATATATATATATATATATATATATATACAAAAGTTCCCAGTCCATGACCAGACTAAAAAAAAAAAAAGAACCCAGAGAGGTGAGTGAGGAGAAAACAGGAGTAAGAGAGAAAATAAGTGGAAAATGATTTATCAAATTTTCAAAAAAACTTGCCAAGAATTTATATAATAGAATGTTTATTTTAGGATTTTTTTGTTGTTGTTATATTAAAGATATTATTTTAAAAATGCGTTCCTAAATTTTATTCAGGATTTAACAATAAACAAAGCTAAGAATTAGTGTATTATAATATACATTTATTCTAAGAATTGTCTCTTTTTGTTGTTTACATTCTTGAAACATTTTTATTTTTTTAAGTGAGTTTCCTTGCCTGTTGATGGTAGAAATGAAATGTATTCGTTTAATTCCTTCTTTTTTTTAATGTATCAAAATGTAACAATAAAAAGCTAAGAATTAAATACTTACAATTTCTCGTATTACAATTTCTTTTTTTCTTTTCCTTTTTCTTTTTTTTTCTAAAACTCTTTTGTACATATGAAAAAATTAAATACTGATTAAAAATGGATATATTTTATTCTAAAATGAAAGTATTAATAATAAAAACAAAGTTGAGTTATTATTAATAGTTAAATTAAATGTTTTCGTTTATTATTGTCATTTACTTCACTGTAAAAAATAATTCAATCGATAAAACCACATACAAATTAGATATTTGTAAAGATTATTTTCTTTTCTTTCTAACCAAATAAACATTTCTAAGATTAGACCGATGATATGTGAGAAATTCCGAGCTGAAACGATTAGGGCACGAATTTGTCAATTTCAAATTACCAGCAGTGGCGCCTTTTTAAAATACTGCTGATATAGCCAGCAGCCAGCAATTTTTTTTTAAATATTAGCAGCAGCAGCAAGTATGCCATGATTTTTGCAAATCATTTGATTTTTGTTTGTTTGGATGTCAAGGTGTATGTATGTCAAGTATTTGTATGCAAGATTTTGAATCTGAATAGCATCTTATTTCTGTGTTATAAGTCAACACGTACATACCAAACTTTCTTATATATATATATATATATATATATATGAGGAGTAACGGATTGAGTAAATCAGATAAAATATGATTGAAAATAGAGGAAAATGTGGATAAAACACAAAACAACTAAATTCAAATGATATTTTGCCTCAATATATTACAAAGCTTTGTCAAATTTATTTTGAAGACAACTGAGTTTACTTTTATGCTGAAAAGGTAATTGGGTAGGGCAGAAGAGGAGGGAGGGACTAATGTGTGATAAGATGTGAGGCGAAAGGAAAAAGAGGAGGGCTGGATGTGTGGTAAATAGAGAGGAAAAAAGGAATGGGTTTATTTGCCAAACAGGTCATGGTATTTTTATGGGTTTATTTATTGCCATCGTAGTAATTGAAAGTCTGGTAGGAAGTTAGTGTGGCAACTAGGTATCTGTATATGTTTGTGAAACTGGGGGATTGGAATATTTTTTTGTTTTGGTATATTTTAGAGATTTATTTAATTAATTTTATCTGTTTTCTATGTTGATTTTGTTTTGAGTTATGATTTTTGCAATAGCTGTTCTTATCTGCATATTCCTCTATTTTCTATCATATATATACATATATATATATATATGATGAGTCTATATATATGTGCATATAATATATATACATATGTATTATATATACACATATATATATATGTGTTATATATACATCTATATTATATATTTGAGCAAAATAATTTTTGGTTGTTTTAGAAGCGTGAAAAAATGATCAGAAACAAAATGAATCTTGTGTTTTTAATCTTATTTATTTAACAATATTTTGAGGGTCATCCCTCTTTTTCAAAGGTTTAACACAGACGGACTGTTCCTTCTCTTGTCTGAGCACATATTTCCATGATATATATATTCACAACTGGTAGAGCTCTCTGAAAGGCAATTTAGTTAATGGTCAGCGCCTATGCTTAAAGGAAGGCTCTCTTATTTAACTAGATCCTCAACAAAGAGACCAGTGAGAACATGATACAACTTCATCTTATTTCAATCACATAACTTTTATCATAAAAATCATTTTTTCATATCTTCTTTCATAAATAGCACCATAATTTTACAATCATATCTTTGATGTTTATTTTAAACAATTGGTAAACTTCAACAATTGATTGAAAGATTAGAGAGTCCAAGTACAAAAATAACATACAAAAGCAAAAATGGTAAAAAAATTAAAAACATTAAATATCATGGAAGAAAGTAGTAAGAATTAAAGAATTTTTAAAAAATTAAAAAATTTTTTAAATTTAAATTTTTATTTTAATTTATTATTTAATATATTTTAATTTTATTTTGTTAATTTTTTTAATTTTAATTTTTTAATTTTTAATTTTGTTAATTTTTTGTTAATCATTTAATTTTGTTAATCACCATTAATTTTGTTAATTTTCAATTAAAAAATTTTAATTTTATATTTTAATTTAATTTTAATTTATTATTTAATATATTTTAATTTTATTTTAATTTTTTAAATTTCAATTTTTAATTTTTTTAATTTCAATTTTTAATTTTTTTAATTTTAATTTTTAAAAATTAAACTTCAAACAATTGATTGAAAGATTATAGAGCACAAGTACAAAAATAACATACAAAAGCAAAAATGGTAAAAAAAATGAAAACATTAAATATCATGGAAGAAAGTAGTAAGAATTAAAGAAACCAATTAGTTTATATTCAGATATTTTGGCTATTTTTCATTTTAATGTGTTACTTTTTGATATTGGATAGTTGAAACTAGTAAAAATTATTGGGAAGATTATTGAGCCCATGTATAACATACAAAAGCAAAAATGGTAAAAAAAATTAAACATTAAATATTATAGAGAAAAGTAGAAATAATTAAAGAAATCAATTAGTTTATATCCAGATATTTTAGTTGTTTTATTTTTAATGTGTTACATTTTGATATTTGATAGTTGAAACCAGCAGAAGTTACTTGAAAGATCCTGGAGCAAGAAACTAGTTAGAACATGTAAACAACTTCTTCTAATTTTCTATCACATTTTATCATAAAAATACATTTTTCATTTCCTTTTTCACTAATAACACCATCTTCTACTGCAATCCTTAAATATTGGGCCCTTTAACACCTATAAAAATCATTCAAAGATAAAATCATCATGAATGTCAGCATGATCAGGTTGTGCTAACAACTCTGATTCTTATGACTCACTCACACATCCGTCCCTATCAGCTATCACTCCTGGGCAGACCCTGACAATTTCGTAGAAGGGGTTTGTGCAAAAACTCTCAAGCCAAACCTATTGTTTGTAGATTTCTCCAAGGCATTTGACTCCATACACAAAGGAAAGATGGAGCAAATACTACTAACATATGGTCTCCCAAAGAAACTATTATCATGCTCTACAAGGACACAAAAGCACTGGTTTTCATCTCTTTTAGTAATAACACCATCTCCATTGCAATCCTTAAATATTCATTCACTTAACACTAATAATCAAAGATAAAATTAATGAAACTCAAGAAGATTAATTAATCTCTTTTTTTACATAATGGATAGGCATGACCAATCATTTTGGCCAGTAGTGTAGAGTAGTTTAAATATTCAGTCACTTAACACCTATATAATTCAAAGATAAATTAATGAAACTCAAGAAGATTTAATTAAATCTCTTTTTTTACATAATGGATAGGCATGAGCAATCATTTTTGCCAGTAGTGTAGAGTATTTTAAATATTCAGTCACTTAACACCTATATAATTCAAAGATAAAATTAATGAAACTCAGAAGATTTAATTAATCTCTCTTTTTTACATAATGGATAGACATGACCAATCATTTTGGCCAGTAGTGTAGAGTAGTTTAAATATTCAGTCATTTAACACCTATATAATTCAAGAATAAAATTAATGAAACTCAAGAAGATGTAATTAATCTCTTTTTCTTACATAATGGATAGGCATGACCAATCATTTTTGGCCAGTAGTGTAGAGTAGTTTAAATATTCAGTCACTTAACACCTATATAATTCAAAAGATAAAATTAATGAAACTCAAGAAGATTTAATTAATCTCTTTTTTTTACATAATGGATAGGCATGACAATCATTTTTGGCCAGTAGTGTAGAGTAGTTTAAATATTCAGTCACTTAACACCTATAAATTCAAAGATAAAATTAATGAAACTCAAGAAGATTTAATTAATCTTTTTTTTTACATAATGGATAGACATGACCAATCATTTTTGGCCAGTAGTGTAAAGTAGTTTGGTTGTCAACTGCATTGAAGCCATTCATCTGGAACGGGCCTCTCATTGGTCTAGAGGCTCAGGTGACTCTAGTAAAGTAGAATGGTGTTAGCAGAGTTGAATCCTGTCAGCCCTTATATGTAATTCTATCTCTGCTATCCTATGTCCATATGTAGAAAGAATAAAACAGTGTGTACAAAAATATGTCTATGGATTTGAAAGAACACTGCATTTCCACATACTCACCTGAATGCATAAACATGTCTTTTCAATTTTGAAATGTGTCAAAATACTGAAACATGCACTTGATAAAAAAAAGTAGTTATTCCTCTGTGTGCACTTGCATGTGTTTTTTTTTTTATTGTGATTTCCTGTAAAGCTCATCCAAATTATAAATAAATAATGGTTATTAACCCGTGTATATTTGCAAAAGTTTTGAAATTTATGTGCATGTGATTTTTTAAATGAGATGTTTGGGTAAATGCTGATCCACACAGTTGACAAGAAATTGGTTTCTCTCTTTTTTTTCTCAAAGATTAAGGGGCCCCTTCTTAGGGCTAATGCTTGATTTTTTTTAATGTAATAGTATACATCCCATTTCAGGATAGAGGATGTTGTTTGCTCCCTCAAATACTATTTTTATTCCCTCAGCCCAACTTTTAAATCTTGAGTAAGTAAAACAGCGGAGAATAATTTTCTTCCCTCAATGGACCACTTAGCTATGTTATAGTTTCTCTTTTATTGGCCATTGGTTGGTCTTGCCAGATTCCAGGACCAGTATTACGCTGGTCTGGTGGAGAGTTGACCTTAGTGTGTATTTGCATGTGCTTTTTAAAACTAAGATTCTCTGAAAAGTCAGATACACACAACGCGCAAGAAACTTGTTTGTCTCCTGTCAGCATTTGCATGTGGGTTTTTAATCTTGATTTTGTTGAAAAGGCTTGACATAAAATCATTTCTCTGTGTGTGTATTTGCATATGTTTTTTTAAATTGGACTTCCATGCAAATTCGGATCCACATAGTAGACAAGAAAATGGTTTTCTCTCGGGTGTGTTTTCGCATGTGGATTTTTAAATGGGACTTCTGGCAAAGTCTGATCCACACACTTCACATGAGTAAGGTTTCTCTCCTGTGTGTATTCGCATGGTTTTTCTTAAATTGGACTTCTGTGCAAAGTTTGATCCACACACATCACAAGGGAAAGGTTTCTCTCCGGTGTGTATCCGCATATGGCTCTTTAAAGTGGAATTTAGTGAAAACGCAGAATTACAGAGTTGACAAGAAAAAGGTTTCTCTCCTGTATGTATTCGCAAGTGATTTTGTAAACTTGTATTCTCTGAAAAAACTTGATCCACACACTTGACAAAAAAATGGTTTCTCCCCTGTATGTACTTTGCATGTGGCTTTTAAACTTGATTTTAGTGAAAACGCTGAATCACAGATTTGACATGAAAATGGTTTCTCCCCTGTGTGTATTCGCATTGGTTTTTTAAATGGGACTGCTGTACAAAGCCTGATCCACACACTTGACAAGAAGGGTTTCTCTCCTGTGTGTATTCGCATGTGGATCTTTAATAGGACTTATGTGAAAATGCTGATCCACAACTTGACAAGAAAAAGGTTTCTCTCCTGTATGTATCCGCATGTGGCTTTTTAAACTAGCATTTCGTGAAAATGCTGAATCACACACATGAAAGAAAATGGTTTCTCTCCTGTGTGTATTAGCATATGCCTTTTTAAACTGGAATTCTCTGAAAAGGCTGATCCACACACTTCACAAGAAAATGGTTTCTCCTCTCTAGGTATTTGCATGTGGCTTTTTAAACTGGAATTTAATGAAAATTCTGAATCACTCAGGTGATGAGAAAATGGTTTCTCTCTTGCGTGTATTCGCATGTGTTTTTTGTAAATGGCACTTCTGTGCAAAGTTTGATCCACACACTAGACAGGAAAAGGGTTTCTCTCCTGTGTGTATTCGCATGTGGCTTTTAAATGGGACTTCTGTGCAAAATTGGACCCACATACTTGACAAGAAAAATGGTTTCTCTCCTGTATGAATTGCATGTGTTTTTTTAAACTAGAATTCTCTGAAAAGGCTGATTCACATACTTGACAAGAAAATGGTTTCTCTCCTGTGTGTATACGCATGTGGCTTTTTAACTGGGAGTTCTGAGCAAAACCTGATCCACACACTTCACAAGAAAAGGGTTTCTCTCCTGTGTGTATTTGCATATGTTTTTTTAAATAGGATTTCTGTGAAAAGTCTGATCTACACACTTCACAAGTAAAATGGTTTCTCTCCTGTATGTGTTCGCATGTGTCTTTTCAGTTTTGAATTATGTGAAAATGCTGATCCACACACTTCACAAGAATATAGTTCCTTTTGCCTGTTGATTTGCATCTTTTTAAATTTAAGACCAACAGATTTATCCTTTCTTTGCTTGTGATGATAAAATATATGAAGTTGTAAATACACTTTGAAGCAATATGCTGCTTTAGGTTTGAAAATTGATATTCTGTTACAATTGATACCTGCAAATAAAGAAAAGGTATATTAAAAAAGACAGTACATTCATTGTTTGCACTTATATAATTTAAAAATTAACATCTGTGATATAAACTGTAATATATCACATAATTCATAATAACTCATTAAAATTTTTGACCATATGACCTTTAGGCACCTCTTTTGCTTTGCTAATTCATAAGTACATTTTTTCCATTTACACAGTCAACATCCGGTTGTTTTGTTAACAGATGATTTTTAGAGTTTTTTTTTAAATTATAAAAACTCACCTCTACACCTAAACCCTAACAAGCAACCGGATGTTGATGGTGTAAATGAAAAAAAAAAAAGTACTTATGAATCAGCAAAGCAAAAGGGTGCCTAAAGGTCATATGGTCCAATTTTTTTATATTCCTGCTTTTATAAACATAAACAACTGGAAGGTTATCTAATGCATCAATCTTTTTATTTCTTCTCAAGTTTTATTTCTTTGAAACAAAGGATGCACTCATTATGGCTAAAAATTAGATAAATGTTTCTATTTTAAATATTTAACCATATTTGTGTGTGTATGTGTGTGTGGAGAAATGTAGACAAACACAGGATGCTATACTGGATGAAAGTTTATTATTAATCGTAGTGTCTGCATTCGAATATTTCAGTTTATATTAGAAACCTTTCAGGACATATGAAACAAGTAAGGAAAAAAGATTTGGTTTTTCTAGTTGAATAACATGATATAACACGCGAGTGACCCAGAAAAAAACAGAACGCCATATGCCTTTAGGCAACCCCTTTGCTTTGTGATTCATAAGTACTTTTTTTTCATTTACAGCCAATCCAACATAAGGTTGCTTGTTAGGTTTAGGGTTAGAGGTGAGTTTTTATAATTGTATAAAAAAAACTCTAAATCATCTGTGTAACAAACAACCGGATGTGACTTGGTGTAAATGGAAAATGTTATGAATTAGAAAGCAAAGAGGTGCTAAAGGTCATTGGTAAATTTTAATGAGTTATTATGATTAGTGAATATATTCAGTTTATATCAGCAGATGTTAAATTTTTTAAATTATATAAGTGCAAACATGAATTACTGTCTTTTTTATAATACCGTTTTCTTTTTTGCAGGTATCAATTGTAACAGAATACATTTTCAAACCTAAAGCATGCATATGCTTCAAAGTGTATTACAACTTCATAATATTTATCATCACAAGCAAAGAAGGATAAATCTGTTGGTCTTAAATTTAAAAAGATGCCAAAATCACGGCAAAAGGAACTATATTCTTGTGAAGTGTGTGGATCAGCATTTCACATAATTCAACCTGAAAAGACACATCGAACACATACAGGAGAGAAACCATTTACTTGTAAGTGGTGTAGATCAGACTTTTCACACAGAAATCGTTTTAAAAAAAACCATATGCAATACACAAGGAGAGAAACCGCTTTTTCTTGTGAAGTGTTGTGGATCAGGTTTTGGCTCAGAACTCCCAGTTAAAAAGCCACATCGTATACACACAGGAGAGAAACCATTTTCTTGTCAATGTGAAATCAGCTTTTCAGAGATTCTAGTTTAAAAAAAAACACATGCAAATTCATACAGGAGAGAAACCATTTTCTTGTCAAGTATGTGGGTCCAATTTTGCACAGAAGTCCCATTAAAAAGCCACATGCGAATACACACAGGAGAGAAACCCTTTTCCTGTCTAGTGTGTGGATCAAACTTTGCACAGAATGCCATTTACAAAACACATGCGAATACACGCAAGAGAGAAAACCATTTTCTCATCACCTGAGTGATTCAGAATTTTCATTAAATTCCAGTTTAAAAAAGCCACATGCAAATACCTAGAGAGGAGAAACCATTTTCTTGTGAAGTGTGTGGATCAGCCTTTTCAGAGAATTCCAGTTTAAAAAGGCATATGCTAATACACACAGGAGAGAAACCATTTTCTTGTCATGTGTGTGATTCAGCATTTTCACGAAATGCTAGTTTAAAAAGCCACATGCGGATACATACAGGAGAGAAACCTTTTTCTTGTCAAGTTTGTGGATCAGCATTTTCACATAAGTCCTATTTAAAGATCCACATGCGAATACACACAGGAGAGAAACCCTTTTCTTGTCAAGTGTGTGGATCAGGCTTTGTACAGCAGTCCCATTTAAAAAACCACATGCGAATACACACAGGGGAGAAACCATTTTCATGTCAAATCTGTGATTCAGCGTTTTCAACTAAAATCAAGTTTAAAAAGCCACATGCAAGTACATACAGGGGAGAAACCATTTTTTTGTCAAGTGTGTGGATCAAGTTTTTCAGAGAATACAAGTTTACAAAATCACTTGCGAATACATACAGGAGAGAAACCTTTTTCTTGTCACTCTGTAATTCTGCGTTTTCACTAAATTCCACTTTAAAAGAGCCATATGCGGATACACACCGGAGAGAAACCTTTCCCTTGTGATGTGTGTGGATCAAACTTTGCACAGAAGTCCAATTAAGAAAACACATGCGAATACACACAGGAGAGAAACCTTACTCATGTGAAGTGTGTGGATCAGACTTTGCCCAGAAGTCCCATTTAAAAATCCACATGCGAAAACACACCCGAGAGAAACCATTTTCTTGTCTACTATGTGGATCCGAATTTGCATGGAAGTCCAATTTAAAAAAACATATGCAAATACACACACAGAGAAATGATTTTTATGTCAAGCCTTTTCAACAAAATCAAGATTAAAAACCCACATGCAAATGCTGACAGGAGACAAACAAGTTTCTTGCGCGTTGTGTGTATCTGACTTTTCAGAGAATCTTAGTTTTAAAAAGCACATGCAAATACACACTAAGGTCAACTCTCCACCAGACCAGCGTAATACTGGTCCTGGAATCTGGCAAGACCAACCAATGGCCAATAAAAAGAGAAACTATAACATAGCTAAGTGGTCCATTGAGGGGAAGAAAATTATTCTCCTGCTGTTTTACTTACTCAAGATTTAAAAGTTGGGCTGAGGGAATAAAATAGTATTTGAGGAGCAAACAACATCCTCTATCCTGAAATGGGATGTAGATACTATACATTAAAAAAAATCAAGCATTAGCCCTAAGAAGGGGCCCCTTAATCTTTGAGAAAAAAAAGAGAGAAACCAATTTCTTGTCAACTGTGTGGATCAGCATTTACCCAAACATCTCATTTAAAAAATCACATGCACATAAATTTCAAAACTTTTGCAAATATACACGGGTTAATAACCATTATTTATTTATAATTTGGATGAGCTTTACAGAGAAATCACAATAAAAAAAACACATGCAAGTGCACACAGAGGAATAACTACTTTTTTTTATCAAGTGCATGTTTCAGTATTTTGACACATTTCAAAATTGAAAAGACATGTTTATGCATTCAGGTGAGTATGTGGAAATGCAGTGTTCTTTCAAATCCATAGACATATTTTTGTACACACTGTTTTATTCTTTCTACATATGGACATAGGATAGCAGAGATAGAATTACATATAAGGGCTGACAGGATTCAACTCTGCTAACACCATTCTACTTTACTAGAGTCACCTGAGCCTCTAGACCAATGAGAGGCCCGTTCCAGATGAATGGCTTCAATGCAGTTGACAACCAAACTACTTTACACTACTGGCCAAAAAATGATTGGTCATGTCTATCCATTATGTAAAAAAAAGATTAATTAAAATCTTCTTGAGTTTCATTAATTTTATCTTTGAATTATATAGGTGTTAAAGTGACTGAATATTTAAAACTACTCTACACTAACTGGCCAAAAAATGATTGGTCATGCTATCCATTATGTAAAAAGAGATTAATTAAATCTTCTTGAGTTTCATTAATTTTATCTGAATTAATATAGGTGTTAAGTGACTGAATATTTAAACTACTCCTACACTACTGGCCAAAAATGATTGGTCATGCCTATCCATTATGTAAAAAAAAAGAGATTAATTATCTTCTTGAGTTTCATTAATTTTATCTTGAATTATATAGGTGTTAAATGACTGAATATTTAAACTACTCTACACTACTGGCCAAAAATGATTGGTCATGCTATACATTATGTAAAAAAAAGAGATAATTAAATCTTCTTGAGTTTCATTAATTTTATCTTTGATTATATAGGTGTTTAAGTGACGAATATTTAAACTAAACTACACTACTGGCCAAAAATGATTGCTCATGCCTATCCATTATAAAAAGAGATTAATTAAATCTTCTTGAGTTTCATTAATTATCTTGAATATCTGAATATGAATGATATATCCATTATGTAAAAAAAAGAGATGAAATTAATTTTATCTTGAATTATATAGAATGAATGAATATATAAGGATTGCAATGGAAGATGGTTAATACTAAAAGAGATGAAAAACCAGTGCTTTGTGTCCTTGTAGAGCATGATAATAGTTTTCTTTGGGAGACCATATGTGTAGTAAGTATTTGCTCCATCTTTCCTTGTGTATGGAGTCAAATGCCTTGGAGAAATCTACACAAACAATAGGTTTGGCTTGAGAGTTTTTGCACAAACCCCTTCTACGAAAATGTTCAGGGTCTGCCAGGAGTGATAGCTGATAGGGACGGATGTGTGAGTGAGTCATAAAGAATCAGAGTTGTTAGCACAACCTGATCATGCTGACATTCATGATGATTATCTTTGATGATTTTTATAGGTGTTAAAGGGCCCAATATTTAAGGATTGCAGTAGAAGATGGTGTTATTAGTGAAAAAGGAAATGAAAAATGTAATTTTTATGATAAATGTGATAGAAAATTAGAAGAAGTTGTTTACATGTTCTAACTAGTTCTTGCTCCAGGATCTTTCAAGTAACTTCTGCTGGTTTCAACTATCAAATATCAAAATGTAAAACATTAAAAATAAAACAACTAAAATACTGATATAAACAATTGATTTCTTTAATTATTCTACTTTTCTTCTCTATATATATTAATGTTTAATTTTTTAACCATTTTTGCTTTTGTATGTTATACATGGGCTCAATAATCTTCCCAATAATTTTTACTAGTTTCAACTATCCAAATCAAAAAGTAAACACATTTAAAATGAAAAATAGCCAAAAATCTGAATATAAACTAATTGGTTCTTTAATTCTTACTATTTTCTTCCATGAGATTTAATGTTCATTTTTTACCATTTTTTGCTTTTGTATGTATTTTTGTACTTGTGCTCTTATCTTCAATCAATTGTTTGAAAGTTTAATTTTAAAATTAAAATTAAAAAATTGAATTAAAAAAATTAAATTGAAAATTTAAAATTAAAATAATTAAATATATTAAATAATAAATATTAAAATTAAAAATATAAAATTAAAATTTTTAATTGAAAATTAACAAAATTAATGGTGAATAACAAAATAAATGTACAAAAAAAACAAATATTAAAAATTAAAAATAAAATTAAAAAATTAACAAAATAATTAAAATATATTAAATAATAAATTAATAAAATTTAAATTTAAAAAATTTTTTAATTTTTAAAAATTC
>JALAJA010001555.1:0-17769 GCA_023376005.1 Doryteuthis pealeii | reverse complement strand
CCCCCCTGATTGAAAACTTAAAACTCAGGGAATTATTCGATTGATGAAAATTTTCAGTGTGATTTTAACATGATGCATTTTATAATGCATTTAATTATTTCATTTCAAAACTTTTTGATTTTTTCCGTTCCTTTAACATTGGCACCACCCCCTATTTTGGGCCGCAAAAATATCGGTGGGGTTGTATTTACTTTGGAAACTAATTACAGTATAATAAAAAGCCAAAAGACGAGGTATGAATACAAGAAAAGATTTTAAGGGGAAGACTCTGCTAGAATATAAGTTACCAAAATCGAAAATTAACTATGACTTTTTACTCTGTTGGTTCAAGTAATAATATTCTTTTGACATTATAAGTGAAAAATTATACGATATTTTTTCTTTTTAAAAGCGTGAGAGCCTGTCTTTCAATTGAGTTTTCTCAAAAGATATCAAGATACACAAATAAATGACTAATTCATTAAATAATATTTCGCGTTTAGAATCTATAAATATTAAATTTGAAACATAAACAGGAGTCATATTTTAAATGAATTTGTTATTGATTAAATATATAGATTGTTTTCTCAAAGCGTAAAAGATTGCATATATTTGTTATTGGATTTCTAATAAACTTGTAAAAATGGTATTTTTAAAATGACGATAATGCCGAAAAATACGATAATAGGGGCTGTTTAGGAGCCACTGCACTATCAACTTAGCAAAATTCAATTGCTTTAATGTATCAAAAATAAATTATATGTGTAATTATTTAGCTTTTTTTTTTTATTAATTATGTCTTTATTACTACCTTTCGACTAGAACAAAAAGTGTATTATTAAATAATCGATTTAAATTAATTCTATTCTTTTTTAAAAATAATAGCATTCCCTAATAGGGGCTGGGTTAGCACAAGGTTCCTAGTTCGATTACCGGATCCTCGCCAACTCAGCGATGAGTAGCACAGGATCTGTGCGTAAAGAATTAAGAGCTGATGGTAGGTGTGGCACTCCACCCCAGACTCCAAGCAATCTCCTTTGGTCTTAGCCGCAATGAAAAGGAAGACTCCCTCGCTGACTGGCTGACGATTTGGGCTGCCCGACGACTGTACTTTTATTATATATATATATATATATTAATATAATATATATATATATATTTGTGAAAAAAGGCCTTAATACTATGGGATACTCACGGTGGAAATGGTTCATAACCACGATAACTGCTATTTAAGGCCTTTTTAGTTCACAATACTTTGCCTGTTTACAATAATTAAACATTTGAGCTCTCTTTACGGAACCTGAACTCTACAACAAACTACTGTAGAGAATTAGGACCAACTAGAATCACCTTGTTACCAAGAAACTTGGTACCGACCAAAGTATAATATATATATATATATATATATATATTTATATATTATAGACTCTTCGCTGCATTAAATTCCTTAATACCACCCCACGTATTAAATAAAAAATGAGTAAAAGGTTTCTTTAAAAAAGAAAAGTTGTCCGTTCATCAGTGCGCTGCACTTGACGAGAGTGTTAAGTGTCTTTCCTTTACTGACTTGCCCTTAACTTCTGCGTTGACAAAAAAACCTCAAGGAAAGATGTAGTTGTGCCAAGGTAAAGTGATGCTGCCAAAAGACGAGAAACTTCTGACTGTGTTGCACTGAGACACCGACGAAGCCGATGGAAGTCAGTTTATTTTGCGAACTTTATCTCTCGTCTAAATCACAGGTCTCAACCGGGGTCATGTGGACCACCGGGGATTAATATAACATTTTTGGGACTCGGCAAGCAAAATGTATTAACTATAAACTTACAATGGGATTTTTAAACATCGAATGGGCGTATGGGGTCACAACAGTTAAAATAGATTAAAGGGGTCCATAGGTAAAAAAGGTGAGAAACCATTTTGGGACTTAGAAATAGTTTGAAATACTATAGTTACTTTTCAATCTCCTGTAAATGAAAGTTCATGGTACTTGGAAGAGTATTAAACTGGCAGATCAGTGGTTCTCAACCGGGGTCCATGTGGACCCCCGCAGGGACCATATTAACATTTTTGGGACAGGCAACAAAATGTATTTAACTATAAAATTACAATGAAGATATTTTAAACAATCAAATGGCTATGGGGGGGAGGGGTCCACAACAGTAAAATAGAATTTAAAAGGCGTCCATAGGCTAAAAAAGGTGAGACCATTGAATAGAAACAAAGTTAAAAATAAGAGTATCTTTGTTTCGTAATTTGATTCATTAGTCTTTCTAATTCAATATAATATAATTGATAGGTAAAAAGAAAAAAAAGCTTTGAGAAACCATTGGTCAAATTCGAGGTTTTATAGTTAACGAGGATTGTTCTTGTTTTTGGTTTTTCTTGTGTTTTTAAAAAAATGCTATAGTAAAAAGTAAGTCGTCGGGTGGCCCGAAAATCGGTATCAGCCAAACTACGTCCCATTTTTCACTAGCGCTAGAACAAAGGAGGTTTTTTTGCGTCTGAAGTGGGGCGCCACAGCCTTACCACCAGCTCCTTACTTTACTGCATACTTACTTTTACTGATAACTTGACTTACAAGGCCCACTTACGAGTTTTTCAAAACTGTCACAGGGCGTAGTTATTGCTTTATGTTTGGAGAGCTAGATTTGAAGTTACGGGCGAGCTTAATTACGCTTATCTTTAATAAAAAATGTCGTCGGGTCGCCTAATCGGTACCAGCAATCAGCGAGGGAGTCTACCCCTTTCTCACTAGCGCTGGAACAAATTGAGTTCGTTTATTCGTCTTGAGGTGGCGGGCCACAATCCTTACATCAGCTCCTTACATTTACCGTTACAGTTCCCTGTGTTATTATATAACCGCTGATTGACGAGGGTCTATCGAACCAGAAAAACCTTGTCGGTTCGTATTGAACATAAGTCAATCCCGCTTTTATTTTCAACAATAAGTGTTAGAAATTAGAACCGCTTAACTCAGTCGTTAGAGGATCCGGCTTCGAACCACAAGGTTCCGGGTTCGATTTACTGCCATCACCAACTAAGCGTAAGTCAACACAACTTTAATCTGTGAGGTAAAGTGGGGAGTTTATTGGTAGGTGTGGCGCTTGACCTAAGACCAAGAAAACCAATTTCATTTGGTCTAGCGCTAGTAAAAGGAGATAGACTCTTGCTGATGCGGATTGATATTCACAATGGCTCCCTACTGTTTACTTTTACGAACTCAATCAATAGAGTGTTCAACTACGAACCACAAGGTTCTGGTTCGATACCGACCTCGATCAACTCAGCGATATAAATAGCACAGGGAATGTACGGTAATAAGGAGCTGGAAGTAGATGTGGCGCCCCACCTCAGGACGACAATAACGAATCATTTGTCCAGCCGCTAGGTTGAAAAGGGAAGACTCCCTCGCTTGATTGGCTGGTACCGACTTAGGCCACCCCGACGACCATTTTTTTATATAAGTAAGCGTATTTGAAGCTCGCCCGTTTATTCAAATCTTAGCTCTCAACACAAAGCCAAATAACTGACCCTGGTGACAGTTGAAAAACTTGTAAAGTTGGGCAACTGTTAGTCACGTTATCAGTAAGTAAGTAATGCAGTAAAGTAAGGAGCTGTGGTAGGTGTGGCGCCCCACTTCAGACGCAAAAAAAAACCTCCTTTGTTCTTAGACGTAGTTGAAATGGGATATTGGCTGCATACGATTTTCGGCCACCCCGACGACTTTACTTTTACTATACGCATTTTTTTTAAAAAAAGCACAAGAAGAACCAAAAACAAAACAAATCCTCGTTTAACTTATTAAACCTCGACATTTAGACCAATGGGTTCTCAAGCTTTTTTTTTCTTTTTACCTATGCAAATTAAATATTATATTGAATTAGAAAGACTAATGAAATCAAATACGAATACAAAAGATTACTCTTATTTTACTTTGTCTAATTCAATGTTCTCAACCTTTTTACCTATGGACCCCTTTTAATTCTTTTTACTGTTGTGACCCCCCCCCCCATAGCCATTTGATGTTTAAATATCTCATTGTAATTTATAGTTTAAATCATTTCGCTTGCCTTGGTCCCAAAAATGTTATTAATGGTCCTCGGGGGTCCACATGGACCCCGGTTGAGAACCACTGATCTAGCCAGTTGTTAATACTCTTCCAAGTACCATGAATATTCATTATACAGAGATGATTGAAAAGTAACTATATTATTTCAAACTATTAATCTGTCCAATGGTCTCAACCTTTTTTACCTATGGACCCCTTTTAATCCTATTTTACTGTTGTGGACCCCATAGCCATTCGATGTTTAAAAATCCCATTGTAAGTTATAGTTAAATACATTTTGCTTGCCGGAGTCCCAAAAATGTTTATTATCCCGGGGGCCACATGGACCCCCAGTTAGAACTGTGATTTAGACGAAGATAAAGTTCGCAAAAATAAACTGACTTCCATCGGCTTCGTCGGGTGTCTCAGTGCAACACAGTCAGAAGTTTCTCGTCTTTTGGCAGCATCACTTACCTTGGCACAAACTCATCTTTCCTTTGAGGTTTTTTTGTCAAACCAGAGTTCAAGGGTCAAGTCAGTAAAGGGAAAGACACTTAACACTCTCGTCAAGTGGCAGCGCACTTGATGACGGACAACTTTCTTTTTTTAAAAAGCCTTTTACTCATTTTATTTATTTAATATCGTGGTGGTATTAAGGAATTAAGCAGCGAAGAGTCTGTATATATATATATTATAATATATATATATATATAATATATTTGGTGCGGTACCAAGTTTCTTGGTACAAGGTGATTCTAGGTTGGTCCTAATCTCTACCAGTAGTTTTGTTGTAGAGTTCAGGTTCCGTAAGAGAGCTCAATGTTTAATTATTGTAAACAGAGCAAAGTTATTTGTGAATAAAAAGGCCTTAAATAGCCATGGTATCGTTTATGAACCATTTCCACTCGTGAGTATGCCCATAGTATTTAAGCCTTTTATTCACAAATATATATATATATATATATATATATATAATATATAATATATATATATATAGTAAAGTCGTCGGGCAGCCCAAAATCGGTATCAGCCAGTCAGCGAGGGAGTCTATCCCCTTTTCACTTGCGCATAGACCAAGAGATGCTTTGGGTCTGGGGTGGACTGCCACACCTACCATAGCTTCTTACTTTACCGCACAGTCCTGTGACTACTCATCGCTGAGTTGGCGAGGACCGTATCGAACTAGGAACCTTGTGCTAACCCAGCCCCTATTAGGGATTGCTAATTTTCTTTTAAAAAAAGAATTAGAATTTAATTAAATCGATATTTAAAATACACTTTTTGTTCTAGTCGAAAGTAGTAATATAATGAGCATCAATAAAAAAAAAAAAAAAAAGCTAAATAATATTACACATATAATTATTTTTGATACATTTAAAGCAATTGAATTTTGCTAAAAGTGAAGTGCAGTGCTCTAAACAGTCCCTATTATCAGTATTTTCGGCATTATCGTCATTTTAAAACATTTTTACAAGTTTATTAGAAATCAATAACAAAAAGTATTGAAATCTATTTACGCTTGAGAAAACAATCTATATTTTAATCAATATACAAAATTCATTTAAAAATATGAAACTCCTGTTTTATGTTTCAAATTTAATATTTATAGATTCTAAACCAAATAATTATTTAATGATTAGTCTACTTTATTTGTGTTATCTTATAATCTTTGAGAGAAAACTCAATTGAAAAGACAGGCTCTCACCCTTTTAAAAGAAAAAAATATCGTATAATTTTTCACTTATAATGTCAAAGATAATTTATATACTTGAACAACAGAGTAAAAAAAAGTCATAGTTAATTTTCGATTTTGGTACTTATATTTCTAGCAGGTCTTCCCCTTAAATCTTCTTGTATTCATACCTTCGGTCTTTTGGCTTTTTATTTATACTGTAATTAGTTTCCAAAGTATACAACCCCACGATATTTTTGCGCCCAATAATAAGGGGGTGGGTGCTCAATGTTAAAGGAACGGAAAAAAATCAAAAAGTTTTGAAATGAAATAATAAATGCATTATAAAATGCATTCATTGTTAAATCAACACTGAAAATTTCATTCAAATTCGAATTAATTCCTGAGTTTTAAGTTTTTTCAATCAGGGGGGTTAAATGTTTTCGTAAAATACGCTATAATAACAAAATTGGCTGTCCCTAATATATTATATATATATATATATATATATATATATATATATATATATATATATATTATATATAGTGGGTACCTTGATTTACGAGCGACCCAACGTACGAGTCTTTTGAGCTGTCACTCGGTCAATTTTTGCTTTGAATTTAAAATTGAGGTAGAAGTGAGTTTTAAATACGTTTATGATAATAAATTCACTATAAAAAAACCATTCAAGCTTCTAAATTTATTTTACCAAAGAAAATAGTATCATAAAAATTAAACATTAAACAGTACATAATTCATGACATTCTAATTTATTATGTTTTATACATATAGTGCGATTTTAACAAAAGAAAATTAAAAAGAAAAACTTCTGATAAAGCTTAATATTGATCCATGGTTTGATATTTCTAAATGAAGTGTAAAATAGACAAGAGAAAGGTAAAATCTGGCTCAGCTCAAGGCTCTTTTTTCTTCTCTCTCTCTCTCTCTCTTCTCTCTCTCTCTCTGATTACGACGACGTCTTATTTTATCCACAATTCTTATTTCAACAAAAAACATCACGTTTTACCCATCGGGAAAACATCTGAATTCCCCGGAAGTTTTCCCACTTTTCTTCTTATTAAATCTCCTTTTATTACTTGCTTCTGTATTTTTATTTTTATCTCTGTTTTATTTCTTCTTTTGAAATAAAACGTATTTTTATAAAGAACGAAAACCCTTAAGAGAGCAGAATTTATACTATAGCATTAGTCAGATGGCAATACAACACTAAGAGACAATAATATTTAACATTTAAAATTACTTGTCTTAATTTTTGTAGATGTGGCTTGATAATGTAAATTGCTTAGATTTCCGGACTGTTGTTCTCATCATATTATTATACACACAACGTTTTAATCAATCAGCTCCACCCGGCCTTCTATAGGTTTCTTGAACTTGGAAATCCACAACCCTTTGTATCTTATATGTGCTAGAAGGCTATGGCTGAGGGTCTTAGTCTCCTTGGTATGATGAAACCGCGTCTAGTGGTGAAGTTTCAATTCTGGAGCTTTTGAATGTGTAGAGTACCCCTTCATCGCCGTTACTCCCAGGTACAGTCTAAACGAAAGTTTTAGTACCTCTTAGAGTCACATCTATGGGCTAAACAGATTAAAAGAAGTTAAAAGTATGTTTTTTAATAAAGTTAAAAAGAAAATGAATATCCAACAAGAAGAATAAAATAAAATGTTTTTGGCATGAAATAACCCAGGGTTGTCAAACCGTAAAAATCCAACCAACCAGCTCGCTATATCCGATGGATGTATGTAGAAATTCAACGATAAAAAAAATTACTTTCAGGAAAAAAAATTGAATACCCAAAGAGAATGAATACAACAAAGACGTCTTCAATACAAAATAACCCGAGGGTTAACATGCCGTAAAATCCAACCAACAACCAAACAACTTTCATGTTGGGACCATCTATTTTATTTGAGCCAAAAATATTACTTAATCTAACTATTCCAGTCTGAAGATGGCCATGACGCGACCCAAACATCAGTTGGTTTTATTCGTGTTGGCCATTATGTCTGTGATGGCCACCTTCAACATTATATTTCATGAGAGGACGAATTCAATGTGAAATTTTCACAGTCTCCATTGAACTCGGGAGGAATATTATATATTATTATCACTTATGCAGAATTAGGACACGTCGTGGTGATTGTGTAATTTTAGTGAATGATTCAATTATTAACGAGTTCGATCCTCACCGTTAGCCTCAATTCTTTTTAGGAAATAGACTCAGCGACCCGAGTTCGAATTCTGGACAGGTTTGTGCATTTCACTTTCTTTCTATTTAATATCTTGTTTTTTTTTATGATAATGTTTTGTTTGTTTTATTTTTTTCACTTCACCGTTGGGAAAGTAATGAATCTAACTGTTCCCTCTTAGCTATGAAGAGGTTAGGCGTAGAGGTTAGGGAAATATATATACTTAGTATAGCTTAGTTTTGACACGAGATCAAAAGTGTTGGATACTCAGTGTGAGAATCGAACTCATAATAGTAGTCTGTTAACATAGATGTTTTAACCACGCGAAGCACCCAATCCAGTTTTCATATGTTGTAAATTTATTTTATGTTTACTCGCAGCTATAAACTCTTCACTTATATATATATATATATATATATATATATATATATATATATATATATATATATATTGGTTTGGAGGTTGATTTTGAAGGCTATCACAATGCAGTGTAAAGAATTGTTGTTGTTTGTTAACTGTGATTTATTCAAAGAAGTAAGGTCGCGGAATGGCTATTGCCAGTATCAGCCGGACAACGAGGGAATCTATGCCTCTTTTCGATAGCGATAGACCTGGGGCATTGTTTTGCTGAGCAGGAGCCCACAGCTACCGTTAACCCCCATTTATGGCATAGATAAATTACTCAAGCTATACTACCATGCGCTAATTTTGGCGTCGGTCGATATCGTTCCTTGCGATTTCTGGGAGAATAGTCAACCAACTGGACTAAACCGACCCAAATACACACACATACATATATATAGAGAGAGAGACATCATACATCTGTTTAATATATATATATATATATATATATATATATATATATATAAGTAAAGTCGCCGGGCGGCCTAAAGTCGGTATCAGCAAGTCAGCGAGGGAGTCTATCCCTTTTCAATTAGCGCTAGACCAAGGAGATTGTTTTTTGCGTCTGAGTGGAGCGCCACACCTACCATCAGCTCCTTACTTTACCGCACAGATTCCGTGTGCTACTCATACGCTGAGTTGGCGAGGACGGTATCGAACTAGGAAACTTGTGGTTACGGACTGAGCTAACCCGGCCCCTAATATATATATATATATATAATCATACATCTATTTGATACACACATAAATATAAGCATATCTGATATATATATTATATATATATATTTGTGTGTGTGTTGTGTGTGTGTGTGTGTGTGTGTGTGTTTTGCGTGTATTTCTAATCTCAAATAGATGTATGCTTGTGTAGGCGTTTACACTTTGAAATTTGTGTGTCCGTTTATGTACACAACTCGTGTTTCTCTTATTTCTGTTGCTTAAGGATTTTTTTAATGCAACAAAAAAAAAAGCAACAAAAAAAGCAACAAAAAAAGCAACAAAAAAAAGCGTGAAGAGTTTTATTTCAGATTTAAAGGGACAAAAATAAATAAATAAAAAGGGAGATTTGTTAAAATGGTAAATCTCGGACATTCCTTCTGGAAATCGGTGGATGTGAAAGATTTTCTCAAATGACAATTAGTGCGATCCGAGCGAGAAGAAACCGGTGCGCTTCTGATAAGAGAGCGAAATAGAGACGATGGCAAGAAAGATGAGGATGGGGACACCGGGGCTAAAGAAAACTTTAAAAGTGATAAAACGAAAAGATACGAGAAAGTAGATAAGCGTCGTACGGATAAAAGGTGTCGATACAAGGAGAAGACGTGTGAGAAGAGAGTTGCCACTACATTTCTCGACAATCCTCTAAAGATAGATACATACAGAGAGGCGCTCTTCATGTAACGGTTATTGTTGTAGGAAAAGGAATCAACCCAAGTTAGATCAGAGATGAAACTGTTCGTTTTTTGACGTTGGAATGGAAAGTATGAATCCATCTCTGTATTATCTTACATAGGAATATATATATATATATATATATATATATATATATATATATAAGAGAGAGAGAGAGAGAGAGAGAGAGAGAGAGAGAGTGTGAGGCATCCAAAACGTGGGAGTAAGGGATGATTCTATATGTGATTTCTAAGACACCTGTATTATTATTGTATGATCCAGTATGTATAAATACAGTGAATCTTTAAATCACTAAAAGAGCTCATATATAATATCGTTTTAGATTATATACAGAACAATATTCGTCTTTAAGGAAGGAAAAACTCAACACTGTTATTCCATAATAAATTTATTTCGACCAAATTGGGGCCTTTATAAATCTAAGTTGATTTATAAAGCTCCCAAAATCCAATCTCATCAAATGGAAAATCAACAAAAGGCCCAATTTTGGTCGAAATAAATTTATTATGGAATAACGGTTTGAGTTTTTCCTTCACTCAAATATATATATATATATATATATATATATTACCAACCCCTCCGCACGTGCAGGATATGACACAAGCGGAATTCAGCAGGTTTGAGTTTGAGTTCTCCTTTTTCTAGACTTGATACCAGCCAAGTATAGAGAGCTCAGTCTGGCCTACTATTTGCCCATAGATTGAGGGATATTAGTCGTATGCTACCTTTCCCAAAGGTATTAGCGCTTTGGGAAATGCAAACAAACACGTCAGGATTTAACCCGGGTCCACGAGTCCATTTGCTAAGACTCTAACCATTATATCACACACCTCCATACTGACAGTTCTTGTCTATGCGATGAATAGGTGGAATTGGTTAGAATATTTCATTCAAAGAAATTCTTTTGAAAACAACAAAACAAGTTTTTTTTTCTAATTTTATTTCCATCCTTCTAAAAAAATGTTTTGCTATTGTCATCGAAAAGAAATATATAAAAAAATTCGAAAGCGTTATCATTTACATTTTTAGAACGGATGCCGACTGCTGTGTCTTCCGTTGTCTATTGTGACATTTTGCTGTCTGCTGTGGTTTCTTTGGCTGTTCTTTAGTAATCAACATGTGGTATTTTAATTATAAAAACTAATCTTGATCCTTCCCTTATCAAGAGTTGTCAGCAGTTTTATTTTGGAAGATTTAATTACAATCTTTTAAATATATGTTACGTGATATGAAAACGTGATGTAGAATTAAAAACATGTTTTATTTATTTAAGGTATTTAAAAATACTAACAGGACCTGTGAATATAACCCATATACAGTATGATAGTTTTAATTTTTACAACGTTTGATATTGTTTACTTAAGAACTAGTGCTAAAATAGTTCAATATGTAAAAAGTATAATTAATCTTGGATTTAACTCTCTCACTCTTTTTTTTCTGTATTTCTTCTTCCATTTTTTCATTATGATCGATTGAAACAGATTAGCGTTATCTCTTCCGTGTGCCTACTTCATCCCTCTATTTTTCCTACTCTCTTTCTTTTCTGTCTTTCTTTCTTTCATATTATTTGTAGCATGTCATTTTCTTAACATTTTTTCTTTATATTAAAAACGGAATGATCCATTATTTAGCCGAGGTGACGACATCGTCTTAAAAATTCGTCGATAAGCAACACCAGATATAATGATTTACATTTTTTGTAATTTTATCTTAGACGATTTTGACGGTCTCATTTTCTTAACTAGAGGGTGTTGCAAGATTGTAACGGTCCGAAGATTAAGGAACAGTGTGTATTAATACAAGATTAATTATTCCCGAGTTTCCTAATTAATTCTTTATAGTGGCGTTGTCTAAATTTCATATACAAACTTTACGAATCTTTAATCTTTCATATTGGGTCGGCATGATAACCTGTTTTAACACACTTGAGAATCGTTTATAGTAGAAGCCGAAAGTACTTGGAATGAGATGAGAAAAAACTTCAAAAAATTGGATCTGTGTTTTCAACAAAATATTTTGAACTACACACACACACCACCACATACACACAATATGATATATATATATATATTATAATAATATTATATATATATATATATATATACATAATAAATAAAAGTTTAGCTTTTTTTATTATCATTTTGAACAATTTGTTTCTTGTGACAGTTTTCAGCAATGGAATTGTTTTCAAAACCATTTCGTTGCCTGAAGACTGCCACAAGAAACCAAATGGTTGCAATAATTGTTCCAATGATATAAAAAAGCTAAACCTTTTATTTATTCATTTATTTATTCATTAACGTCTATCCAATATTGAGCACTCTTCTAATAAAGTACGTTGGATTACTACCGCTTCTTCAGTATAATAGTGTCAACCACACACCCACCACACACACACACACCACACATATATATATATAATATATATATTATTATATATATCATATTAAAAAAATGTTTTTTTTAATTAGGCGTTATTGTGAAGCATTAAAAATAAATAAATGAATGAATCGTTATTATGGAGTATTTTGATTCACTTACTTTTTAATTATTTTTTACATAAATTTTTCAGGTTCGTACATACCTTTGTCAAAATGTTACTGCTTCAACGGTTTCTTTGTCTCTTGTTATCGACAAGTGCAGCGTTTGTAAAATATTTGTAATAACGGAGAATTCCGATATCTGCGTTTAATCCCATCACGTGCGTTTGTATTTTTAGAATCCATTTAGATTCTGATTGTTTTCTAGATTCGTTGTTGGAAATGCGTGTTCTAATAGATGCATTTGAGGTGTGTAAGGTTGTGTGATAGGTGTTAAAATGAAGTGCTATTGTACTATGCGGGGGATTTGAGATTTATGTGGATTTGTGGTTATTTAGTCTTAGTCTAAAGGGTGTTGATGTTTCTCCACATATCCACTATTTTTACATTGTGTGCAGTATAAATAGATATAATGTTAGCGCTATCGCATGTTAGGTGTGGCGGATGGATTGTTATGTTTGTGTAGGGTATTTTTTATTTCGGTTTCCGTATGTATGTGCTGCAGACTTGGCATCTAGGCTTATTGCATCGTTATATATAAAAATATATAAAAATATTATATAATATAATATAACAGTGCTGAAATAGATGGACAGTTATGCGTTGCCGCTTGAACATCTAAAGTAACAAATATCAGATTTAAATATCTGACGAAAAAGGCTATAAAGTAATTTGAAAACACCCCCCCCCCATGCCTAACAAATATCTTCCAAGTGTAAATCTCGCCTTTCAGATGTTTACGATAACATAAAATAATTTGTTCAAGTTAATTGTTCATCGCTTAGTTAAGTAGCGAAGATATGAAGTCGGTTGGTGACTGACAATTTTCGCCTATTTCAAACAAATGAATATTTTTCGTGGTTTCGTGTATTCCTTTTGTTGTAGTGACTCACCTTTATGACACGAACATGACTTACCCAAAGGTATATATTAACAGAGCAAGCTACTCAAACGAGAAGTAGCAGATACATGTTCTTCGTGTACGCTGTAACAAGGAAACCCTTTTCATTGTACGTGATATTTATTGCTGAATTAAATCTGTTCCCTACATTTTATCCCGTGTGAGTGTTATTATATTGACCTTAAACAGGTCATAAGACTTTTATATATTTACCAACTTGAAGTAGAGAAACACTTTAGGAAAACCAAAAAACGGGGTTTTGTAGAAATTATCCAAATCTTCTTGGACTCTGACTATTCGGTCGAATCGTAAAGGGGTACGAGCAAAAGAATCTAGGCAGCGCTTACTATTCGGAGATATCTTCAACGCACTTTTGATTCTATGCACAGAGGGAAAGAATGGAGCAAATGTACGAGCATACGCCCCCCACCCCAAAGAAAGAGTTACTGTTATATGATACGCTATTAAAGACATATTAATGTGTTCATTTAACCAACAAGACGACGCCAAGTCAACTCAGATTGAGGAGCAAAAGAATCAGGCCAGCATCAAGATAGAGGAATCCGGCATCCAGAGCAGTTATAAGAAATATAGAAGTGATGAAAAAGAAGATATGTAGATGGATATGTATATTACACCGGCAAATTAGCAGGTAGCGTATAGATTGGAGTTACTTACACGGTAGTCTAGACCAGAGTTTTCTTCTTTCAAGTCGGATGCGATTAACAAGAATAATATATATATATATATTATAGTATTATATATATATATATATTATTTATATATGTGATGTGTTGTGTGTGTGTGTGTGTGTGTGTGTGAGAATGTGTTGAAAAATAAATAATAAAGAAAAAAAGTATAGAATGGTAAAATAGGATATTTTAGATCAATTTTACTTACACGTGTTCTCGTCAGGAGTTTATCCATGTGTATACTATTCAAACTATTATTATTTTTAAATAACCAAATCAAGGAAATAATTAATACCATAGAAAAATGTAGGAAAATGTTCCGCACACAAAGAAATTCGCTTATCAGAGTAAATCCTTTATTTGAATGAAATTCGTTTGAAAAAGTTGACTGTGTACGGAACATCTACATTTTTCTACTATTATTTCATTTCATTTGGTTATTTAAATAATAATAGTTTGAAAATTATACACATGGATAAAACTCCTTGACCGAAACACGGTAAGTAAAATTGATTAAAATATCCTCATTTTATCCATTCTATACTTTCTTTCCTTTATTTTATTTTTTCAACATACCATCGGATTTACTTCGCAGCTTTCATTTTTACCACACACGCACATTAACACACACCACACACACACACACACACACACATATAATAATATATATATATATATATATATTATATATATATATTTATATTTCAGATGGGACTGAATTCATCCAATTTTGCCAAAGATAAACCATCACGCATTGAGCAGGAATTCTGGGACAGGCGACTTTTACGTCTACACCAAGCGGATCATCTATTTCACTCTGAATCTTTTAATTAACCAGTTCTCACCCATTAAAGTTGACCAATTAGAGAAATGCGTCAGTTCAAATGTTACAACCTGTCTATCATATTACTTAGCTATTTTCCTGCACTTTTAAAGAATTAACAATTAACTGTTTGAACTTCTTACACTGCTTTTTATAATTTTAGAAAGGAATTATTTCACTCTGAATAAATTAGAAACTCTCTAACTAGATGTGACCATCTAGTTAGAGATTCAGAGTGAAATAAAAACCAGAGAACGTTAAAGGTAAACTAAATGTTAAGTTGTCTATCATTTTACTGTTTATTTTCCATGACACTTCTTCTAACAAGCTGACTTTTGAATTCTACACCCACCTTACATAATTAATAGGCCAACCTATTCATTATGTAACAAGTGTCCAGTTCCAGAATTACGTGTGGACTTACAACTTTTTTTATAAACTAATCATACTAAACTTCGTAGCTGATGCCCATGACGTCAATATTCCTTACTAAGAGTGTCCCAATGACGTTTTCATTAAGATAAAAGTTTTTAAAACTGGCAAGCCCCCACCCCTGCAACGTCAAGTTGAAAGTACCTGTTAAGGCATGTATACTGAAATAGTGAAATGTGCCCATTACGATATATTGTGATATAAAAATGACAATACGCGTGTATTCTGGAATTAGTTTTTGCTTCTTTTTCTCTACTGCATTCCGGGGCTTATACATATTTACCTATCCCCTCTGCATGGGAAGGATGCGTCCCCAGAATTCCTTTTTAGCGCGTGATGGTTACCTTTGGAACTTGGGTAAATAAATTCTCTGACTGATTGGTTTGATCGCGAGAACAGGTTAGAGATTCACAGTGAAACAGGCGATTGCTTGGAGCAGACGTCTCGGAGGAGGAAATACTCTTAATTTAAAAAACCTTATCAGCGTTGCGGGGAGGGGGAGTTTTGCGGTGGTGTAATTAAACCAGGCGTTGTGTCAAACCAGGTATTGTTCTTGCTATTCAGGCGGTGGCGATGGCGATGACACTAATGCCATGTTGTATTGCAACGGTGTTGTGAATAGGTGAGATATGCAGCATAGGCAACTGTTAGTCTTCCAAATGACCTTCTTCGGCTTGTTTGAAATTCAGACGCAAACTCCTGAAATCTCGCGAGATTTGTTGCATCAAGAGCTATTATTGTAGCTATCTGAACTTAAGGAAGATTAGGGGATTTATATAGAGAGCTGTGCTCTGTGGTCACAAACAGGATAAGAAAACTTTAACCAGTGTCCGAAAATCTCATTGTCCAAGTGTCACACTTACCAACACCACAAGAGTGACATAATAAAGCTTCTTTTTTCTTCTTTGTGGTGAGCGGGTCCGTGAACTTATACGTATTTACAAGAGCGGGCCTTCACACGAGTGGGATGGGATACAAGGTCAATTCATAAGAGTGGGTTAAAACAGTGTGTTAAAAGTCGTAGTGGTGTGTTACATTTTGATAACCCGGTATTTCCCTATCCCCGTAAGCAAATGCACTGATTGCAGACTCCCTTAGCCGACGAAGCTTTTCCAGAATTCGAGGCGGGGAGGCTATATATATATATATATATATATATATATATATATATATATAATCGCAAGTTACCATTAAATCCACCAGCAATAAATATAAAAATCTATTTACTTCTGGATTTTCTAGAAATCGATTAAAAAAGTGCTGCAATATAAAAGCTTAAATATACGTTTAAAATCGAATGGTTGAAAATCTACCCACTTAAGTTTCTCGCGTAGCCCGAACTCGTAGTAGCGCATATATATATATATATATATATATATGTGTGTGTGTGTGTGTGTGTGTGTGTGTGTCGTAAAATGAAACTGAAGTGATCCCGACGCATATTGAAAAAAATAAAGGAAATTAAAGATAGAAGGATAAAATAGGCATATTTTAATACAATTTTACTTACACGTGTTTCGGTGCAGAAATGTGCGCATTGTGTAACATTATTCAAACTAATTATTATATTTAAAATAACCAAATCAAAGGAATAATAATAAAGAAAAAATGTAGAATGTTCCGCATACAAAAGAAATTCCACCTTCATCAGAGTAAAGTTCCTTATTTGTGATATTCGTATGAAAAGCTGAGGGAAAAGTTAACTTTTTAAAAAAATTCACGTTCAAGATGCGATCGAGAAAGACGGTTATGACGCGGCATATTTTTTCTCGCAATGCGAACAGATTTTGACGGCGGAGATAAGTTTTGTGGACTTCTAAATTCTATACATACGTATTAATTTCTATTAGATTTTTTTTTAAAATAAATGAATAAAATCCCTCATGCTTTGAAATTCATGAAATAACATTGATATGCTTTTCATAATAGATGGAGTCATGGTGGATGAGCAGTCCATGACCTGCAACAGCTCCATTAGACCTTACTTAGTCTGACGGGCGGTCGGAGAGCGCCCCTTATCCATCAATTGCTGACGCACGTCAAAGCCCTGCATGCTATATGCATTGGCCGCCAACCTATTGCCGCTATGGCATCCCAACCTTTTTTAATCATATGGGTTGCTAGAAGGGCGGTGCTGCAGGTCTTCACGTCCTGGGAATGACGTTGTGAAACTCTATCTGAATGGTGAGGTCCAGTTTTCGAGGTTTGAGGAACGTGGGAGCCAAACCCTGTCATCACTATTGCTCCATGGCCAACTCTGACCCGGAGGGTAGTACCTGTTAGGGTCCCATCTATGGGTAAATAGAAAACATAAGTTTTATAAACAAAATTGGTATTATCTCATTAAAAATGAAATTATTTAAAACTTGTCAGCAATTAAACATTGTTTTTTTACCAATAGATGTTATTGCGGCATGAAATAACCCAAGGGGTTGACATGCCGTAAAAACCAACTCAACCAACCAACCAAGCCATACGCAACCGAATGCACTTCATATTTGTATTATTTGGATTAATTGGCCCGTGGACGTAGGATTGACGACCTCTGATATAGATAGACAGAAAAACTCTCCTATATTAGACATTAGGTCCATAAAATGTTCCATAAAATTCAACTAACCAGAACAATTAATCTGGTACTCCAGACAGCAACAGTATTT
>JALAJA010001554.1:17500-24005 GCA_023376005.1 Doryteuthis pealeii | reverse complement strand
CAATTCTCCGTTTCGGGTCACGCTACGGTCAAACCATCGTTCATCCTGTTTTGGCTCATCACTATTTTTTAAACCTTTATCATCTCTCACTTATTTCCTCTTCCTCGTTCCATTATAGTCCTTGCCAGATGAATCTTGCTACACTATTAACAATTAATATCTGCATTTTTTGGCATTTTTTATATAATATATATCATTGAAATGTGAGAAGGATGAAATAATGTCCAATTCCCAACTTTTTCATTAAATAGAGAATTGGGTAGAACAGAAAAAAACAAACTTTATCATCAACATTTCAAAAATTATAACAGGCTTTTATGTGCATTACTTAAATGAAAAATATCGCACTGTTTCCATGGTATCATATATATATATATATATTAGAACTTTAAAAAATATATAGATGTTATTGCACAAAACCAGATTTGATAAAACTTTCAAACAAGAACAAACAAACAAACAAACAAAAGTAAACATTCTGAATCAGTGTATGGTAATGATTTAAAGTAATTCAAATCTAATGAACTACAGAAGAGAAATGTTCTAAGAATACGATAAACCAATTCCACACGTGGAAATTCCACGGAATACATGCATAATAAAATCTAAATTTAAAATCCAAATTACATTCTCGGATAAATCCTTGTCGATTTCTATGCTAAAATTTGGTGAATTAAAAATAGCAGAGTGTTGTCGTAATGTAAAAAAGTTCTGTAACGAAATCTTTATTTTATTTTCTTATTTAAGAATTAAAAATTCAAATGATGACTGGAGCACAACTGAACAACGTATCTAATAAAGTAAATGATGCCTAGACATCTGTCTCCTCTCTCTTGTGTCTCTCTCTCTCTCTCTTCTCTCTCTCCATATATATATATAATATATATATATATTAATTAATGCCTGCTCTGTCGACTGGGCTGTAGAATACAGCCTACGTCTCTGTAAAGGGTATGACCTCCCACGTGCGACCTGTTTAGCCAAGGGCAGCAACCCTGATGTAAGGACAGAATTCTGATGGTTGAGCAGTCCATGGCATGCGGCACTTCACTTTGACCCTTACTCAGCTAGACTAGCTCTCGGAAATGCCCGCTCGATCAATCAGCTGCTCACGTCAAGCCCTAGCCCCTATTGATTGTCCTGACTCTATTGCCTATGACGCTAATAATTGTTTCCTAATCATTAAAAAGAATACTCCGATAACGATGAATACTTGATTTTTTGAAAGGTAATGTTTCCAAAGTTTATATAACATCATCTAAAATGGAAATTATCTTGAATAACGAAGGAAAATTACCACAGATTTCATGAAAAATCCCCGTCTTTTTATTGGATGGAAAGTAATAACTACAGTGCATCTCTTACTAATGTGTTCATTTTATCAAAATGCCTTAATCCATTAATTGGAAATTTTTTTTGTTTTTTTTCAGTAGGTGGTCATTTTCCGAAAATAATCTGAAGTTTATGTATACGTATATCTGGATGTTTTATATGTCCGCTTGAGAAAAATCCTTCGTACTGATTGTTAGCTTAATGTCTGTTTTATTTCAAGGGGTTGAAAAAAACTGTCATTTACATTAGAATCAATGTTATGTTAATCCACGGGCTTTCTGAAACGTAACAGTTATCGTTGTAGGAATCGGCAACCCAAGTACGAACCCTGGATGAGGCTGTCTGTATTTCACTTGGAACAAACGTGCTTCAGAAAGGTATTCCATCTCCTCACCCGGATAAATTGTATGACAGACTGGATTCTTTAGGAAACCAACCTAGAAGAAGAAAACTGGATTCAAACCAACTTATTCTGCTTTTAAAATCCGGCTTGAAATATACTGATTGTATCTCTTCTATAGCGGTAACCCCCACACAAAGGAGTGACCTAGGTATCTGGTAGTGAGGCCCAAGTTCTGAATACCCTTTCATTCTACAAGGTACAACCTAATCCAGATTGGTAATACCTGTAAGGTCAATGAACCAAACTTTTCTCCCCTTCCTAGCCAAACTAGGGTAGTTGGCATTGGTTGTGTCACATCCTGCGATATGCAGGATGTGACACAACCAATGTCTATGACCGAGAGGTTGGTAAGTAGGTATTGTTATACAGCTGCTGCTGATTTTGATTGGTAATTCCTAAGCAAATATTGATGATAGCAGTGAATATTAAAAAAAATTACAATTAATAACACAAGCAAATCTTTGAGTATAAAGAACATTTCGTGGAACAAAATGTATTCAATATTTAATGTCTGATAATTACTTGCTACATTTTTCGGTTTATCTTTCAAATATTTCAAATACCTTCATTTTATTTGGCTCGATTTTAATCAATTTTATAATTATTTCAGTACAATTTTGTCTATTCAATATTCTTCACAAAGAATTATGGCTCCCCAATATCAAATAGTTAAGGCATTAAAAAATCATTCCTCTTTTTTTCGCTTAAAAAAGAAAGAAAATTCAAACAAAACAATTACAAGAAGCATCAATCTGAGTTTCTAAAAAAAATAACTATGTGATGAAACTTCACAAATAAAATGTTTTTAAAAAAGCTAAAACAAAATTAAACATAAAAATGCTTTTAGATTGACGTTAAATTTTTATGAAATTATTTGCATTTTTGAAAGTATTCTTTCTAATTTTATGACTTGAGAATGGGCAATTTTCCCGCCATAAATTGAGTGGTCGCAAATCCTCGCATCAAATGTGGCGGAAAAATAACATAAAATAAATAAGTAAATAATTCTATTAAAAAAGGAAAACAACTAAATCAATATTTCGATGATCAAAAACACGAGAAAAAAAAGACAAGAAATTCCGTTTTTCTTTTAGTTTTTTCCTATAATGGAAACATGTGCTGAGGATAATAACGAGCACGACGTGGACGTGGTGTAAGTGATTGTTCCTCAACATACGCATCATATAAAAAATAAATCAAATAAGAAACAGGATGATCATTTCCTTAAATATAATATTTTTCAAACACAGACCGAAAACTTCAACATGAAATGTTGTGTAATGATATACTAATATTAGTTAATTTATGAAGGGGGGAGACGAATAGCAAGCAACTTAATAAAGCTCATGGCGCAGTATTGTTTTTGAAAGCAGTCTACTAAAATTGCCACACAAAGATATACCAGCAATACAGAGGACTAAAGGGCGTTTTGGAGAATTTGTATTGAACTTTACAAATTGGTAAAAAATATGATAAACCATGTGTTATGTTTAACGATCGTCGCATTTATTTTGGCGCAAAAAATTCGGAAGGTAACAAAGGATTTTCGAAGAAGTTAAAAAGCTGAAGCGAGGACTTCCGATCGGAGAGACAAAGGGGTTAAGATGCCGGAAATAGATTTGATCGTTGATAAAAAGCGAACAAAGGAGGCGCTTAGGCGTTTGAAGATATACAAAGGCAAGACGGTTCGACCCGACGCAAACAGTCAGGAGGAGACGGCGAACGGAGTGACCGACGCCACGGTCCAGCGCTGCCAGCGAGCAGTGAGGCGCGTCCAACACCTTCCACCTCCGATCGCCAATACACATTAGTAGTTCCTATTGTCAAGCCTCACTACTCACACGCACCACGAGGGAATTAAAGAAATAAAAGTTCAATCTCCTACTAGATACAGCATGTCTTGTGTCTTCGTTAAGCGAGCCCTACATATATCGTCTAAGGGTTAGTGACGATACCCGCTACGATACGTACGCCGATTTAGCAGCGTGAGTTTGAAGAAGCTGCTATATAACATATATAGAATTTGATGCCAGTATATAACATATACGATTTAGTGCCGGTAAAGAAGGCGCTATGCAACACATGGATACATGTCTATGGGATATAATTACCCCAAAAATCTATTGATGATGTCTCAATAGCCCTATGCTGGAGGAAATCTGATATTTATTAGACTTTTGATACTCATGTATAAGTGGAAAAACAGAAAAACGAATTACAACATATGGTCAAATGACTATAAATATAACACATCAATCATTTTCAACATTCAGTATATGATAAGGCAAGACCTCGAAATATGGAGCCTTTCATGCTATTTAATGATTATTTAAAAAAAAGATGTTGGATCATGTTTGATGGATGCCTTCAAATAGCATCAAATAAATCTGAAAAATTCAAAGAAGATTTTGATATAAAAGTTTTCCAAACAGACAAAGCAGAACAAACAAAAAGGTTAATTAAAATCTTTATTAAGAATATAATAGTTTGGCATGAGGTCGCACGTTTTGAGTATCTGATGAGGATCGACATTATTATTAAATAGTAGTAAGTCAAGTGACGTAAGGGGAATGGTCTATTAACGGTATCAACTGAAAGCGATAGACCACGGAGATGTGTTTGTTGTGTCTGAAGTAGAATTACACATCTACCATCAGTTCCACACTTGACGGTACAGATGAAGCTTGCTACTCATGTTTTTTTTTTATTGACGAGGCCTTGTGGTTCCAAGGTAGATGTTCAACTGATTGAGCTAAACCGGCCAATTATGTGACGGAGAACGAGTACTACCGTACTCATTTAGAAAAAGAACAAGACATTGTCTTGCCTGCCGGAGTCGAATCCGCATCCTCCCGCATGCAAAAAGGAAATGCGATTAAGGCGCTGGATGGACGCGAAGTGCAATTCAGGTGCCCGGATGTTGGGCCTACACGCGTCCATCCGAATGCTCGAGAATTGTGCATAACACGGGCGCGAAATTTGACTGATGTGCCCGGTTGTTGGGATTATGCCCATAAAAAAAACTGAAGTGAGTGGAGCGCTGGAAGTAGTTGGCCTACGCAGACTGCAGTCTGTGAAGAAAAACACTTGTGGACGACCCTGCATCAGAATTTGTTTTTAATCAACATATATTATTAGTTTGCGAGATTAGCTCATGAAACATTACGCAACAGCAAATCTCTGTAACTGGGTTTGGTACAAAAACATCTACAAGAGTCTGAAATGTGGTGATGAACTAAAACAACCATTCATTAATACAGAGACTAGCATGTAAACCATTACCAGGATCGATAGAAGTAACACAGCATACAGTAAAGCAGGTAGAGCACATAGTAATCCCTTAAGGCTCTATGCAGTAATAATAATCTTCAGTCAAGCTTACAAGCAACACTAAACAATGAAAAAATGATAAGTTACATTCTTCTGCTTTTTGTTTTGTAACAGTATAATATATTTAGACATCCTTAATGTGTGTAAGACATAGATTTGATCATAGTGAATTAGAATTAACATAGCATGAATCTAGGTAATGGCTGGACATTGTGTCGGCATCTGCATTGTAAAACTCCACTAATACCATTATAGGAGGTGTAGGAATGCTTCTCAACTCTTGAGCACTAAATAACTAAACAGTAAAGAAAAAATTCTGCTTACACAATACTCCAAATAGGAACAGTGAATTCCTAGCCGGGTTTTCCCTTGAGAACAGGCTTGTATGCCTAAACACCAAATAGCACAAAATCTAAACTAGACTACATCCTAATAAATGAAAAAGGATAAACAGTGTTATGAACTGTGAAGCATACTCCTCCTTCAAAGGAGTATCCTCAGATCACAGATATCACAGCCAAACTACAGTTAAGGCTATATAGAAACAAGGACAAACTAGTAAATCTGTACAATGTGACTGGTCCCTAACTTGCCAACAGTGATATATGCGATTGCTACTTCGTAACAGTAAAGAATAAGTTTGACACCCCCCAGGATACATCAGCAAAGTACACTCCAGATGAGAAATAAGAAAACTTTGTCAGTGCCCACCTAGAAGCTGCAGCTGAATGCATACTAACCAAACAAAAAGCCAAACATAAGTTACTATTCACTATTATATGCTAGTCCAGCGGGATAAAAAAAGGATCAATGTCATATATGATAGTAATATAGGCGAGGCCACCTTAAAAAATGGTGGAGCGTCTCATAATGTGTAATTATTTGTTTATTTGTTAGGCTTGAGGACAATTGATATTTAGTTCATTAATCATTTAAAGTTACATCCTCCTTCTCGTTTTGTGATTAATAGTGAGTACCATGTACACTACAATGGTTATTTATTTACCGGATACGTTCGCCACGGGTTAATTGTGACTCAAGGTACCCATTATGAGGTATTCAGCAAGCATCGGACTCGCTATTCAGTAGTAATGGATCAGTGAAACGAGCTAATAACCATTACATCTCAATAGGGCTCTAAGTACAGTAAAAAAGTTACATAGTAGACTGTCACGATGCACTGGCATTTGTCTGTTAAATTAATTGTTTACAACCAGACCATGCGAGACCACCATGGAAGACATTTTAAATAAAGCAGAAATAATATCTTTAATGGGGTAGAAAATATCAGCAGAGATGAGGAACAAAAATACATATATATATATATATTTATATATATATTATATATATATATATATATATATTATATATATATATATATATATAATAATATATATATATATATAATATATTATTATATATATATATATATATATATAT